>SNQJ01S0012944.1:108333-118343 GCA_010110895.2 Picea sitchensis | reverse complement strand
TAGTATATCATGTGTAAATTATTCATTATTCATTACAGTTAATTAGAATTCTTCCATTCTTTCTCTCTTTCTTCTTCTTTCTCAATTTCTCTCTGTAAATGTGTGTGGTATTTTATATCTATATCTATTATGTGCAGGTTCAACACATTTACATGGTATCAGAGCCGACAGACTGCTAAGCAAAATATACACCAAATTATTTTTGCAGGTACCAAAGATTGAAGACAATGAAAAAATGGAATTCCCAAAAGAATTCATTCTTACACCTTACAATTACTTTGCATGGAAGGAGAAAATAATAATGCATCTCTGAATCAAAGGATTGTACAATTTAACCTTGGATACAGAGATTGAACCGACATTATCCATAGAAAAATCCAAGTATCTAAATCAAATGGATGAAAAATTCAGAACAATTTGCAGCCTCATCTCTCCCGATATACTTTTTTCACATATCTTCTTGTAAAACCCCCAATGAAGCCTGGACCACCTTGGAAGGGATATTTAGAAAAAAAATATGAGATGAGGGGACACATGCTCGAGGTGGAATTTCTCACATTGGATCCAAAAATCTTCAACAATCTCCAAGATTTCTTTACAAAATACAAGGATTTACTGTCGCAACTCAAAGCTTGCGGAGTTGATAAATCTAAGGAGGAGAAAAAAATGGTTCTAACCATTCTCTCCAAACTTGGTATTGAATTTTCTGTTTTTGTATCCACATTCCATTAAATCAAATTCTCCTCTGGAGCCACCTGGAAGATGTCTTCTCTTGAGTAATTTATCGAATCCTTGACACAAGAGCAAACCAAGCTCATTAACATGAGAAAAATAAAAGGCCCAAAGGCACATGCACTTATTGTGAAAGATGGAAACCATCATTATAAGATATCTAAATATAAAGAAAAAATGAAAGATCATGCAAATACGAAGAAGAAATGGTACTCAAAACCCTTCATCGATGCCTCTGGATCCAAAGGTGGAAAGGGAAGAAAATGGGATAAATGCACATACTTCCATAAAGGAATCCATCCAGAATTTGCATGCATGCAGAAAAAAATAGATCTAATGACTCAAATACTTCAGAAAAATAACCTTGGATATCGCATCCCTGAGGGTGCCAAGAAGAAGAAGCTAGAAGATTAGAATCCCAAGAACGACAATTCTAGCCATGCCTTGATTTCCATCAACTCCTCTCTCAATGATTGGATTGTAGATTCAAGAGCATCACATGACATGGCTGCCACAAAAGAAATGTATTGTTCATTGGATGCATGCAAAGGTCCTCCTATTCTAATGGGGGGAAACTCTCTAGTCGAGGTCACCGAAAAAGGAAGGATTGAACTCACCAACGAAAGCTTCAAGAATGTGTTGCACGCTCCCAAACTTTTTATCAATCTTCTCTCCATGTATCAGATGACGAATTCCGACACCAAAAAGAAAGTCATATTCACACCTAATGAAGTGGACATCTATGACATGAAAACCAATTCCAAGGTTGCTACCAGTGAGGTAAATCATCAATCTAGATTGTATACATTTTCTGAATTTATTGAACCAGATTATGCTTTACTGCTTACCCATGATGATGAAACTAGTAGGATATGAAACGAAAGGTTTGGGCATTTGAATTTCAGATATATGCAACAACTTAGAAAGAAAATATTGGTTGATGGTCTACCAAACATCCATTTCTCCAAAGGAATTTGTGAGGGATGTGTTCTTGGAAAACACCCTCAAGAGAAATTTAAAAAAGGAAAGACTCAGAGAGCTTCCTGTCCATTAGATCTGATCCATAGTGACCTCATGGGTCCTTTTCCGCATCCATAAATCAGAAAAGAGAGGTTTTTTCTCATTTTTTTTGATGATTTCTCACGTTTCACATGGATTTACTTTCTCATGAAAAAATCATAGGTCTTTCAACACCTCAAAAATTTCAAAGCCCTGGTTGAGACACAATCAAGAAAGAAAATCAAAGTCCTTTGAACTGATAATAGGGGAGAGTATGTCAATCATGAGATCCAAAATCTTTGTCATGAGGTAGGGATTCAGTTGCAACACACAGTTCCCTATACTCCCCAACAAAACGAAGTTGATGAGCGGAAAAAAAAATATCTAAAAGAGATGGCATATTGCATGCTACATGAAAAGTCACTACCATGGAGACTATGGGCCGAAGCACTTAATTGTGAAACCTACATCCAAAACAGATCTCCCCATATATTTTTCAAGGACAAGAACTCCTACGAGGCTTGGAGCGGCCTCAAACTAGAAGTGACCCACTTTCGTATTTTCGGTTCACGTGCATGGGATTAGATTCCCTCTGAAAAGACGAAGGCACTTGATCCATAGAGAACCAAGTGTTTCTTTGTTGGATACCCCAATGAAGTGAAGGGATACATACTTATTTATCTTTCCTCAGATTGTCTCATCATTGAGCAAAGTGTCCAATTAGAGGAAAGTGTCTCACATGTACCTTAGTAGACACATGCAGACACCTTCATTCTTCCACCTATCCGAGATGATGAGCATGCACATGCCAAATCTGCTTCAGATGAGAGTTCTAATTCAGAGGATTCAAATGATCCAAATACAAAGTCAGTATAATCAGATACAGATTCAATGCATCCAGATGCAGATGCAGAGCCATAACATAGGACCAAGTGGACCTAGACTAGTCTCCAAGATGCAGGGGATCTTATTGGTGATCCAACTGATACTAGGAGGACTTGATGTGATTTCGAGGAGCCTCCAATTGAACTCACTTCCATTGAATCATTTCCATCCAGGCATTTTTTCTTGGTTCAGTCTTCAGATCCACAGTCTTATGGCGAGGCTGTTGGAAATCCCTTTTGGGAATCTTCCATGCAGGAGGAGTACAACTCCCTACTCAAAGGAAACTTTTCAAGTGCAGATGGGTCTATAGGACCAAGAGTGCAGTGGATGGATAGATTAGCAGGTACAAATCCAAGATTATTGTCAAAGGCTTTCAGCAGGTGCATGGCATTGACTATGATGAGACCTTCACTCCAGTAGAGAATATGGATTCCATATGTTTGACACTTTCCATTGTGGCAGCCAAGGGATGGGAATTTCATCATATGGATGTGAAGAATGCATTTCTTCACAGTTATCTCTCTGAGGATATCTATATGGAACAACCCCAGGGATTTATGCACGATTCATATTTGGTCTGTCGATTGAAGAAGTCTCTTTATGGCCTCAAGAAAGCTCCGAGGGCATGGTATGCCAAGATGGACTCCTACCTTCTAACACATAACTTTGTACGTTGTAAATCAGACCCGAATGTCTACATGCTCAGGACGGATGATTCACTTCTACTCTTAGTTATGTACGTTGATGATTTGTTGATCACTGATTTATCGAATTCAACAATTTCTATAGTCAAGAGGATTATACATGATAGGTTTTTGATGACAAGCATGGGTCCGATACACTTCTTCCTTGGAATTGAGATTAGTCAGGATGCGTAAGGATTCAAACTGTCTTAGGCCAAGTATGGTCAAGATCTCCTTGAGATATTTCACATGACAGATTGGAAGTCTTCTCTGACTCCTTTCCTATCATGAGTCAAACTTGAGGATGGCGGGGACACTCCACTGGTTGAAAACACACTGTACAGACAACTAGTGGGGAGCTTGTTGTATCTCACACACTCCATACCAGACCTCTCCTATGAAGTTGGCGCATTTTCCAGGTTCATGCAGGAGCTGCATGAGCTACATTGGAAGATGCAAAGTGTATCCTTCAATATGTATAAGGAACCATCACCTTTGGGATTCATTATGCATCAGACTCTACATTAGATCTCATCGAGTTCATTGATTTTGCATGGCTAGCGATAACACTACAAGTCCACATCTAGTTACTGAATCAGTCTTGGTTTTGGGCCTATCCATTGGTCGATAAAGAAGCATGCTTCCATTTCTATATCTTCAGCCGAGGCAGAGTACAGAGGGGTAGTTAACATAACCATTCAGACTATGTGGCTAGAACATTTTCTCATTGAGTTGGGCATTGAGTTTCATCATCCGATCGTCATCTGGTGTGACAACCAGAGCACTCTAAAGTTCTGTAGAGATCCAATTCAGAGGCAGTGGACGAAGCACATTGAGATCCACATGCACTACATCCGGGACTTAGTACACAAGGGTATCATCGACCTACAATTTTTTCCTTTAGCAGAATAGACGACATACATATTTACCAAGACCTTTACTGAGCATAAGTTCCATTCTCTACGAAGTCATCTTGGAGTNATAAAATTGTTAGAGTCTGAGCAGAATTACAAAACCACAGAAAGAGAAGGCCTATCCATGGTATATGAACTTCAGAAATTCATGCATTATTTATTGGGTAAACACTTTAAAATGTTCACAGGCCATTCTAATCTTAAATATCTAGTCAACAAGCCATTGTTGGGGGGGAGGATCTGTAGATGGATATTATTATTCCAAGAATTTGATTTCAAAGTGATAGTCAAACAAGGGAAGTTGAATGCATGACCAGATCACCTTTCAAGGGTAACTAATGGAGAAGAATCTACTAACTTGGAAGACAACTTACCTGATGCACAGTTATTTTCAGTACAAGTATTTGATGAATACTTTGTTGATATTATTGAATACTTAAGTATAGGGGTTGTGCCACAGGATTTTAGCACTGCGTGGAAGAAAAATTTGTTAGTGAGAGCTGTAGACTATCAACTCATTGCAGGACATTTATACAAGATGGGCACATATAACATTTTGATAAGGTGTGTATTGGAACATGAACGACCCATAATTTTAGTATAAGCTCATGAAGGTATATATGGAGGACAATATGCAAGAAAATCTACCACATAGGATTATGGTGGCCAACATTCCATAAATATGCCAAGGAATATTGCAAGCAATGTGATGTCTATCATAGGTTTGGAAAACCTAATAGAATGGATGAGATGCCTCTAAGACCACAAGTGACTCTACAGGTATTTTAAAAATGGGAAATAGACTTTGTTGGACCTATTAATCCACCAGTAAAAAGGTTAGGATCTAGATATATCATTACTGAGACTAAATACTTAACAAGATGGGAATACGCAACACGAGTCAAGGACTGTAGCGTAGAGACAACAACACACTTCTTATTTGAGAAAGTGATCACCAAATTTGGATGTCCTAGGATTCTAATGAGTGACCAAGCCACTCATTTTATCAATAATACTACTAGGGATATGACTGAGGAGTTTGAAGTCTATCACTGGAAGAGTACACCATATCATCGTCAAGAAAATGGAACAATAGAAGCTTTCAATAAGATTATGGAAAATGCTTTGACTAAGATTTGAAATGTCAACAGAGATGATTGGGACTGTAAAATACCAGTAGTACTATGGGAATATAGGACCAAATGCAAGAAATTGATAGGATAGACACCATTCAAATTGGTGTATGGGCAAAAAGCAGTGGGGCCATTAGAATTTCTAGTACCCAGTCTGCGCGTAGTAGCAATTACCAACATGAAAAAAATAGGCACAATACAAGGGAGGCTAAGTAAACTAATGGAAATGGAAGAGGATGAGATTTTGGAAGGATTTCACCAGGAAGTACATAAATCAAGAGACAAATCCTGGCATGATAGACATATTAAAAATAAGTGTTTTAGGGAGGGGGACCTAGTTCTTCTCTATGATAACAAATTTTTCCAACACCCTGGTAAGTTTAGAATGCATTGGCTAGGTCCATATAAAGTAAAGACTATCACATATGGGGGATCTGTGCAACTAAAAGACTTGGGAGGAACATACCTAAAAGGAATGATCAACGATAGTCGACTGAAACTGTACAGGGATAGTCAACCTACTAACCCAAAAAAGTTACAACGCATTAGGAAGGGCATGTATATATTGTACTATAGCAAAGATTAGGAAAGAAAAATGATACAAATAAATAAAAAGGGGAAAAAGAAGAAAAAAGGAATACAAAAATAGAAAAAGAATAAAAACACAAAAAGAGGCAGAAGTTGACTGAACCACAGGAAAGTGCAAAAAAAGTTGCAGTCAACAATTACCACGACATACATCGGAAGACAACACATAGGGAAAATTACAATCGACGCAAATGCACACAAAAAGTGAAAAACAACTACGATCGGGTCTATAAAGTATGAAAATCACATGTTTTTTCAATACTTAGTGATTTTTTAGCATCGAGTGAGATACATAGTGCGTGCCCTAGCTAGAAATTTATGAAGAAGCAAGCAAGTGTGCGAATTGGAGAAAAGATGACGCCACCAAAGTTCGGGGCTTCGGGCCAATATGTGCGGGTTACCCGACAAGGCCAAAGGCACAAGGAAAAATGAGACATCCTGAGAACGTGGTCGAGCTGGAAGATGTCACCACTTCAGACACATAATCGATCATCTAGACACTAGTTGAAGAGGAAACATCGACAACTTCGCAATAGGAACTAGGGAAGAGTTTCAGGGCCCGCAATAGTATCCTGAACCCTCACCTTGAAATTTCCATGAAACCTAATGAAACGATGGGTCAACGACAGAGCCACAATGGCGAGGAGGTGTTGGTCAAGAATATCATTTACCGACCGACCGAATTCTGAGAGGGAAGAAGAGGACCTAGAAAAAGTAGAGGCATGCCCAACTGTTGTTGGGTAGAATAAAGGCACAGGACACCACATACATCACACTCCCATATTTCCAAGGCACAGTGGTCAAAGTGGACGATATGCTGGGAAATGTACCAAAACATAGGTATTCAGACCATGATGTGTGCGGTGTGGCCAAATTCCCAGATTTGGCCAAAGAGACTTACTTAGAGAACATAGGGGAAATTGGACCCCTAGGAAAACCAATAATGGAGCCCACATAGTGGATAACGGGGTTGTACAACTCTAGCATAATGAACCTGTTGGATATACCGCACTTCGGGCATGGTAAAAACGTCGAGCTCTACATCAAAAAACTAGTTGCCCGCGTACACGGAGGCATCCTTTGGATGGATAGGCCAACATCTGGATGTGGCACTTATCTCCAAGATCATATAACTACCTATAGTCGACGCACAACCATAGGAGTACTTGGATAATAAGGCATGCGAGAAGGAGATCGTCAAGTTGGTCAAAGCACATATTGGCACCAATCAGGGAAACGCGAACATTGTTCTCAAAAATATTAATGAAAATGCGACGCGGTTCGCCAACACGCTTATGGATTGCAAGATACTGAGGAAATGTAGAAAAGAAGAAGCTCCATCAAGAGTTATAACAGTAGTCATGCAGTGCGTGAAAGGAGTGATGTTCAGTTGGACACCATACCTACTGAACCAATTTTTGGTGGATTGCAGAGATGCATAGGATAATGGAACCGAGTTCCTTTACTCATGACTTATCATTCTTATATATTTGGCAGGATGGAAGGAGCCAATTTTTTTATCTTTCTTGGATAGGAAAGGAAAATTTTGTGTAGCCTGGTATGAGTCCCTCTAGTAGACCAAGAACAATAAAAATAAACAAGCCAAAAACACACTTTTTGCAATGTTTTTGGAAGAAATACAACAACATAAAACCAATGTGTGGTGCTTACCTATGGAGTTAATTCAAGAGACATAATGGATATCCAAGTTCAAGGCATACAGGAACCACATGTGGGTCCAAGATGCAAGGGATCCAAAGAAGACATGGCTAAAAATGCAATATTGTATAACCAAAGAGGAAGTTGACTGGATAATTAAAGACTATCCTATGTAGTGGAAGCTTCCAGTAACAAAACCAACAACAAGGCCAACCACCACACAATTATCCAATCCCAAGGACAAGGCTGAAGCAGGTTCCTCGACAAAAGAAAACAACCCAGACGATAACACTAGAAAGGCTGCAACACATAATCAACCATTCAGAAGAAGTGCAGTACTGAAAATACCAAGGAGGACAAAAACAACAACAACAACAACTAGGGAAAACAACTAGCAACAAAATGGAAAGGGGGACACATCACATGCTAGTGAAGAGAGGGTCCAAGTTACAACAAGGGGGGTGCAACCCTCACAAACAACAAGGAATCCAACGCAAGTAGAAGAGGTGCACAAAAAGAGGAAGTATGTAATGGAAGACCCAATCATCACCCTAACAGAGGATGATATTGAATTCGTCGCAGATAAGGTCCAAGACACGAGGGAAGAGAATGGTTTGTATTGCAGTGTCACAAAGAGAAGAGATCATGTCCAAACTCATAGAATTCCATGAAAATCTACAACAACTACAGATTCAAGCGGGACCATAGGCCAGAACGTAGCAACAGGAAAAGACACTGTGACCCCTTGCACATAAAAAAGGAGAGGAGAGAATACAATTTGTTTTACAAGGCAGGGATACAGTCACAGTCACTCGTCAAATGATCAGAATGGATCATGAGACTACACAAAAACCCATGGGGGAAGTGGAGCAGTTTGAAGTCGTCATGGAACAGATACCCACCAAGGCACTATACAGAATCTAGGCTAGCATAATGCAAGAAGTGAAATCCAGAGCCCATGCGGATGCGAATAACTTGGAGGTGGATAGCAGAGTCACCAAAATGTTACAAATCACATGCGACCAAATGACCTCAAAGAAAGAAGAGGAGAAAGAAAACATGGATAAACTAGAACAAGGACTAACAACGGTATATGATCACATCTCAGACAACATGCAAGCACCGGAGAGGAGTGTAGAGGAGAAGATAAAAATGATCTAAAAAACAATTGATGGATATAAGAAGGAAATCAAGGAGATCAAAGAAAATCTTAATCCTACGAATCCTTCGAAGGTTCGAGAACAAAGAGAACAAAAATCCGCATTCTAGATAGCGTAATTGGAGAAAGAATAAAGGAAAGTAGAATAGTTGTTTGACATAACCACATAGATCTGGACCATCTTAGAGGAAGATGAAACATTCTAATAGTGGGACCAACAAGAGGAGAAAATCAGCGCTGCCATACAAGAGCTAAAGAAATGACAAAAAACAATGAGTATCACAGAGTGCTTGAAGGGAACTCAAGAGATGAAGAATCTGTAGACAGAGTTGAAAATAATGTAGACAAATAATCAATAAAGACAAGCCCAATTCGAACCCCTACTAGAACAAGCAACATAGACAATTGCACAGTTGGAGGAAGATAAGACGATTATGGAACAATCACAGTCGGAGGTGTTAATGTTTAAGCCATTATTATAGATGTTTGCATTTCATTAGATAACAATACCATAATCCAGGATCACTGAGAAATACACAATCACAAGAGACACAACATTTATCCTGGGAAACCCTCTAGGGGAAGAAAACCCATCAAAACTTCCTTAATATAAATAGCCAATACAATGCCAATAGATCTTTTATGCTAATACAGAAAGTTCTCTCCCATATATGTGCCACTCTCTCTCTCCTTCTTCTCCAACAATAGATCTAAACTTGTCTCTTAGAATGAGCAAGTGAGTTATGTCTACGTGAGGCCCTAGCCTCCTTTATTTATACAAGTTTGGCACGTGTGATGTGTCTCTTCACTGGCAGGGCTGACTTCTCAAACTTGGTTGGTAAACCCACCTTTATTATATTTTTGGTCTTCTTTAATATCTGTTGGGGCCAACTTCTTATTCTTCCTATTACAATAGTCTTTTGACCAATCTGCAAAAGGAAATTTGGTCCTATTACAATAACCGACATGATCAATCCACATTGGGGATTGATCCTATGAATAATATATCAATAATAATAAGAATACTCTTTGCAGTTACATTGTTTCAACACTCCCCCTTAACAAGAAGGGTATTCTTCAGTGGCATCATACGAGAGAGAGAGGACAACATCATCAACAACATCAAGTGGGTGAGAGGACAACATCATCAATATCATCTTGGAACACTGACTGACGTATCTATAAATCATCAAAATTTTTCTTCATCAGTAGCATCGTCATTCTCAAAGGAATGCCATCATCATCTGCATCAATATGT
>SNQJ01S0012944.1:76685-102487 GCA_010110895.2 Picea sitchensis | reverse complement strand
GTATTTAAGGTCGTAGAAACACATTTCTTATAAGTCACTCCAAAGAAAGAAATCTATGTGATCACAAAAAGATCTATATATTATTACAAGGGATTATAATTATAAAGACATGAATGATGAGTACTTGCAGATGATCTGTAACCCATTTTAAAAACTTTGAATGATATAGATTAAATGTAATTGAAAATTAAGTGCGAAATTAATATCTCTAATGTGAAACATCTAGTTTTGAATGTGCCAATATCAGATTCTAAAATTGCAAAATTGGATTTGATATTTGCATTTTTGGAATCTAATTTTAATTTTACACTTTCTAATTTAACTTTTCAATTTCAGAATCCAATATTGATACATTTGGAACTAGATTTTTTTACTTTAGAAACCTAGTTTTAACACTTTAAAAACTCGCATTTCAGCTTATCTCAAAAGGAACTTAGACTAAAATTACTCAAAATTTAATAAAATTAACATTCCTAAATGATATTTAGATTATCCATGCCTATGCCCATCAATTATTTTATTTGCATTGTTTATTGTCAAAGTAATTATATCATTAAACCACATCTTGGTTGGAAAAACTTATGTTCGTGATTTCTTATTCAAAACCATTGTGTTTTGGAATTTCTAAAAAACTTCAACTTTATAAAGTTTAGTAGTTTTGGGGTCCATAAAAAAGGTATATAGAAGACAATTTTAGTAGTTTTGGGTCCATAAAAAAGGTATATTGAAAAAAATAAGAGTTTGGAGTGTTTACTAAAATTTGATGTTTTGGGGCCAATTTCATGAAAATTGATAATATACTAAAATACATCTATATTTTAATGAAATTAATTCTTAAGGATTCATTTTTGACATAACCCATCTCAAAACACTCACGACTCAACCATTTATTCTTTTATAGGTTACTCCAAAATTCTCAATTAACCTTCAATCAATGATGGACTTATTCTCCTTAACCAATCACAATATGAACACATGCATTTCCCTTCTCTACTACACAAACTGTAGAGAAATCCATCCTACAAAGTTCCCTAGTGTGAGTAAGAAGAGTCCAATAATTGATTCCCCTTTGCGAAAAACATGGTATGCCCGTCTCTAGGTTAGAATAGAACAAGAAATAAACAAATATATTTGAAACGTAACAAGATTCTATCTTTTCTTAGCCTCTCTACTCATTCTATGGCCATGGAATTCTCACAAGGAACTTAATGGCCCTCTTCTATCTATAACCATTTACTTGCATGGGCTTTCAAACCTGTAATGGAGTAAATAATACTCATGAAGGCGAGTTTCATTTTTTTGAAACAATCCAATTTATCTTCCAAAGTATTTTCCAACACTTTATTATTAGAATATAATATTATAATAAATCTTTTTTTTTTCAAAATTGTTATGTTGATGATGTTATTGAACAAGTGCATCGGGCTGCTACATACTGCCTCCACAACATGGGAGATAGGTTGACAGACATTGACCATCATAAGTACAAAAATTTGTAGTAACCTTCTCATTTGAACATGATAACCCCAACATTGATTCAACGCTCAAGATAATATAGGGAATGATATTTGTTGATGAACCAAAAGTTGATATCATGATAGAATATCAACAAAAGAGCAGACAGAAAGTCAAAGAGTTACTTTCATGCTATCATGTTGAAGAGGAAGCACTAGATGAAGATGATCCATGCAACATTTAGATTACAAATATTGAGGGAGAAAGAGAGGTGAACGGCCCATATTTGGAGTCATATGTTTGCTACACCAATAAAAATTATTAAATTCAACATTGTGATGAAGGAAAATCCTAAAATGGCGAGTATAGGAGACTATTGGGATGAGCTAACAATAGAAAGAATAACAAAGTTACTGTGCGAATATAGTGACCTATTCCCAAAAACCTTTACAGAGATGAAAGGCATAGCAGGGGAGCTAGGTGAGATGAAAACAACCCTCAAACCTGAGGCTAGACCTTTTAGGAAGAGACCTTACAGATTAAATCCAGTGTATAAGTAGAAAGTAAAAGCATAAATTGATCGAATGTTGGAAGCTAGCATTATAGAACCAATTGAGGATTCTGAATGGATCAGTCCTATGGTAGTCCAAGAAAATAAGCAAGGGGTGATAAGGATTTGTGTATATCTAAGGAAACTTAATGATGCTTTCTTACATGACCCTTTACCTACCCCTTTTACAGATGAGGTCTTAGAGAATGTGGGAGACTAGGAATCATATTCATTCACAGATGGATTCTCAGGCTACCATCAGATCAAAATAGCTCCAGTGGACAGGTATAAGATTAATTTTTCTATAGAATGGGGATCCTACCAGTATACAGTCATGCCATTTGGGTTGAAGAATTCTCCAACCATTTTTTCAAGAGTAGTCATAACTTCTTTTAAGGAATTCATACATCAATTTCTAGAAGTATATCTGGATGACTAGACTGTATATAGTCTTTTACAAGACCATGTAGAAGTGTTAAGACTAATGTTGGAAAGATGCAGGCAATGCCAGATATCATTAAATATCAAGAAATGCATTTTTGGTACACCTTTTGGAATATTGTTGGGACATATAGTGTGTAAACAAGGTTTACTAGTGGAGCATGCTAAGATTTCAATCATTGTGAATTGACCACCACCAAAGTCAGTGTGCTAGTTAAGATCCACATTGGGACATACAAGCTATTACCGGAAATTTATAAAGGGGTATGCACATATTATAGCACCAATGGAAAAATTGTTAAAGAAGGACACCATATTTCAGTGGAATGAGGATTGTAAACAATGATTGGACACTTTAAAGGAAAAAATGGTGACAACACCTATACTAGTATTTCTAGGTTGGGAAAAGACATTTCATGTGCACGTAGATGCATCATCCATAACACTTGGAGAAATTATGGCGCAGCCAGGAGTATGGGACTTACACCATCCTATAGCCTTTGCAAGCATAAAATTGTTAGAGTCTGAGCATAATTACAACACCACAGAAAGAGAAGGCCTATCCATGGTATATGAACTTCATAAATTCAAGCATTATTTACTGGGTAAACACTTTAAAATGTTCACAGACCATTCTAACCTTAAATATCTAGTCAACAAGCCATTGTTGGGGGGGAGGATCTATAGATTGATATTATTATTACAAGAATTTGATTTCAAAGTGATGGTCAAACCAAGGAAGTTGAATGCATGACCAGATCACCTTTCAAGGGTAACTAATGGAGAAGAATCTACTAACTTGGAAGACAACTTACCTGATGCACAGTTATTTTCAGTACAAGTAGTTGATGAATACTTTGTTGATATTATTGAATACTTAAGTATAGGGGTTGCGCCACAGGATTTTAGCAATGCGTGGAAGAAAAATTTGGCAGTCAGAGCTGTAGACTATCAACTCATTGCAGGACATTTATACAAGATGGACACATATAACATTTTGAGAAGGTGTGTATTGGAACATGAACGACCCATAATTTTAGTATAAGCTCATGAAGGTATAGCTGGAGGACAATATGCAAGAAAATATACCACATAGGATTATGGTGGCCAACATTCCATAAATATGACAAGGAATATTGCAAGCAATGTGATGTCTATCATAGGTTTGGAAGACCTAATAGAATGGATGAGATGCCTATAAGACCACAAGTGACTCTACAGGTATTTTAAAAATGGGAAATAGACTTTGTTGGACCTATTAATCCACTAGTAAAAAGGTTAGGATCTAGATATATCATTACTGGGACTAAATACTTAACACCATAGGAATAAGCAACACCATTCAAGGACTGTAGTGCAGAGACAACAACACACTTCTTATTTGAGAAAACGATCACCAAATTTGGATGTCCTAGGATTTTGATGAGTGACCAAGCCACTCATTTGATCAATAATACTATCAAGGATATGATTGAGGAGTTTGAAGTCTATCACTGGAAGAGTACACCATATCATCCCCGTGAAAATGGAACAATAGAATCTTTCAATAAGATTATGGAAAATGCTTTGACTAAAATTTGAAATGTCAACAGAGATGATTGTGACTTGAAAATACCAGTAGTACTATGGGAATACAGGACCAAATGCAAGAAATTAACAGGATAGACACCATTCAGATTGGTGTATGGGCAGGAAGCAGTGGTGCCATTAGAATTTCTAGTACCCAGTCTGCGCGTAGTAGCAATTACCAACATGAAAAAAATAGGCGCAATACAAGGGAGGCTAAGTAAACTAATGGAAATGGAAGAGGACGATATTTTGGAAGGATTTCACCAGGAAGTAAATAAATCAAGAGACAAATATTGACATGATAGACATATTAAAAATAAGAGTTTTAGGGAGGGAGACCTAGTTCTTCTCTATGATAACAAATTTTTCCAACACCCTGGTAAGTTTAGAATGCATTGGTAAGGGCCATATAAAGTAAAGACTGTCACAGATGGGGGATTTGTGAAACTAAAAGACTTGGGAGGAACATACCTAAAAGGAATGATCAATGATAGTTGACTGAAACTGTACAGGGATAGTCAACCTACTAACCCAAAAAAGTTACAACACAGTAGGAAAGGCATGTATATATTGTACTATAGCAAATATTAGGAAAGAAAAATGATACAAATAAATAAAAAGGGGAAAAAAAGAAAAAAAGAATACAAAAATAGGAAAAGAATAAAAACACAAAAAGAGGCAGAAGTTGACTGAACCACAGGAAAGTGTGAAAAAGTTGCAAGCAACAATTACCATGACAAACATAGGAGGACAACACACATGGAAAATTACACTCGACACAAATGCACACAAAAAGTGAAAAACAACTACGATCGAGTCTATAAAGTATGAAAATCACATGTTTTTTCAATACTTAGTGATTTTTTAGCATCGAGCGAGATACATAGTGCGTGCCCTAGCTAGAAATTTATGAAGAAGCAAGTGAGTGTATGATTTGGAGAAAAGATGACACCACCAAAGTTTAGGGCTCCGGGCCAATATGTGTGGGTTACCTGACAGGGCCAAAGGCGCAAGGAAAAAAACGAGACATCCTGAGAACGTGGTCGAGCTGGAAGATGTCACCACTTCAGACACATAATCGATCATCCCGACACTGGTTGAAGAGGAATCATCGACAACATCACAACAGGAAGTAGGGAAGAGTTTTAGGGCCCGCAATAGTATCCTGAACCCTCACCTTGAAATTCCCATGAAACCTGATGAAACAATGGGTCAACGACAGGGCCACAAAGGAGAGGAGGTGTTGGTCGAGGATATCACCGACCGACCGAACTTTGAGAGGGAAGAAGAGGACGTAGAAAAAGTAGAGGCATGCTCAACTGTTGTTGGGCAGAAAATAAAGGCACAGGACGCCACATACATCACTCTCCTATATTTCCCAGGCACAGTGGTCAAAGTGAACGATATGCTGGGAAATGTACCAAAACATATGTATTCAAACCATGATGTGTGCGGTGTGGCCAAATTCCTAGATTTGGTCAAAGAGACTTACTTAGCGAACATAGGGGAAATTGGACACCTAGGAAAACCGATAATGGAGCCCACACAATGGATAACGGGGTTGTACAACTTTGGCATAATGAACTTGTTGGATATACCGCTCTTTGGGCACGGTAAAAATGTTGGGCTCTGCATCAAAAAACTAGTTGCCCGCCTACACGGATGCATCCTTTGGATGGATAGGCTAGCATCTGGATGTGGCACTTATCTCCAAGATCATAGAACTACCTACAGTCGACACAAAACCATAGGAGTACTTGGATAATAAGGCGTGTGAGAAGGAAATCCTCGAGTTGGTCAAAGCACAGTTTGTCACCAATCAGGGAAACACGAGCATTGTGCTCAGGAATATTAGTGAAAATGCGACAAGGTTCGCCAACAAGCTTATGGATTGCAAGATATTGAGGAAATGTAGAAAAGAAGAAGCTCCATCAGGAGTTATAACAGTAGTCACACAGTGCGTGAAAGGAGTGATGTTCAGTGGGACACCATACCTACTGAACGAATTTTTGGTGGATTGTAGAGATGCGTAGGATAATGGAACCGAGTTCCATTACTCATGACTTATCAATCTTATATATTTGGCAGGATGGAAGGAGCCAAATTTTTCATCTTTCCTGGATAGGAAAGGAAAATTCCATGCAACCTAGTATGAGTCCCTCTGGCAGACCAAGGACAATAAAAATAAACAAGCCAAAAACACACTTTTTGCAATGTTTTTGGAAGAAATACAACAACACAAAACCAATGTGTGGTGCATACCTATGGAGTTAATTCAAGAGACATAATGGATAGCCAGGTTCAAGGCATACAAGAACCACATGTGGGTCCAAGCCATAAGGGATTCAAAGAAGACATGGCTAAAAATGAAATATTGTATAACCAAAGAGGAAGTTGACTGGATAATTAAAGACTGTCCTACGCAATGGAAGCTGCCAGTAACAAAACCAACAACAAGGCCAACCACAACACAATTCTCCAATCCCAAGGACAAGGCTGAAGCAGGTTCCTCGACAAAAACAAACAACCCAGACGATAACACTAGAAAGGCTGCAACACAGAATCAACCATTCGAAAGAAGTGCAGTACCGAAAATACCAAGGAGGACAACAAAAACAAAAACAACAAGGACAAACAACTAGCGACAGAATGGAAAGGGGGACACATCACAGGCTAGTGAAGAGAGGGTCTAAGTTACAACAAGGGGGGTGCAACCCTCACAAACAACAAGGAATCCAACGCAAGTAGAAGAGGTGCACAAAAAGAGGAAGTATGTCATGGAAGACCCAATCATCACCCTGACAGAGGATGATGTTGAATTTGTCGCGGATAAGGTCCAAGACATGGGGGAAGAGAATGGTTTGTATTGCAGTGGCACACAAAGAAGAGATCATGTCCAAACTCATAGAATTCCATGAAACTCTACAACAACTATGGAGTCAAGCAGGACCATAGGCCACAACACAACAATAGGAAAAGACACTATGACCCCCTGCACAGAAAAACGGAGAGGAGACAATATAATTTGTATTACAAGGCAGGGATACATTCATAGTCACTCGTCAAATGATCAGGATGTATCACGAGACTACGCAAAAACCTATGGGGGAAGTGGAACAATTTAAAGTCATCATGGTGCAGATACTCACCAAGGCACTATACAGAATCCAGGTTAGCATAATGAAAGAAGTGAAATCCAGAGCCCACGCAGATGCGACTAACTTGGAGGTGGGTAGTGGAGTCACCGAAATGTTACAAATCACATGCAACCAACTGACCTCAAAGAAAGAAGAGGAGAAAGAACACGCGGATAAACTAGAACAAGGACTAACAACGGTATATAATCACATCTCAGACAACATGCAAGCAGCGAAGAGGAGTGCAGAGGAGAAGATAAAAATGATCTCACAAACAATTGATGGATATAAGAAGGAAATCGAGGAGATCAAAGAAAAGCTTAATCCTACGAATCCTTCGGAGGTTCGAGAACAAAGAGAACAAAAATCCGCATTCCAGATAGCGTAATTGGAGAAAGAAGAAAGGCAAGTAGAAGAGTTGTTCGACATAACCACATAGATCTGGACCATCTTAGAGGAAGATGAAACAGTCTAATAGTGGGACCAACAAGAGGAGAAAATCAGTGCTGCCATACAGGAGCTAAAGCAACGACAAAAAACAATGAGTATCACAGAGCGCTTGAAGGACACTCAAGAGATGAAGAATCTGCAGATAGAGTTGAAAATAATGTAGACAAATAATCAAGAAAGACAAGCCCAATTGGAAGCCCCCCTAGAACAAGCAACACAAACAATTGCACAATTGGAGGAAGATAAGACGATTATGGAACAAGCACAGTCGGAGGGAGAAACATTAATACAGGAAGAGATAACAACGCAGATAGTTGAGGTACTAACAGGAAAAGCTACGTAGATGAGGGAAAAAGGAAAGGAACTAGTAGAGAAGTTCCATAGTTTGGACAAGGTTGTACAAGGAGCGCACACCACCTGAGTGGATCGGGAGGAGCCACATGTTAGTGTTGGGGCCTATTGGGAATAGGCCTATTTACAGAGAGAAGTCTGGTTTGGAACAAACCGATTTTTGGGAGAAAGTTGTTTTGGGGAAAAGACCTAGGGTGTTAAGTGTTAACTGCTACTGTGTTGAAATATGTTTATGTCAAAATTCTAATGGGATTTATAAACACAATGATTACAAGTTCAATTATAGAATTGTGTGCAATATTAAGTAGTTTTGGTAAATGTTTTGAAACATTGTATTTAATGGTATTTAAGGTCGTAGAAACACATTTCTTATAAGTCACTCCAAAGAAAGAAATCTATGTGATCACAAAAAGATCTATATATTACTAGGGATTATAATTATATAAAAGACATGAGATGATGAGTACTGGGATGATAACCTAATTTTAAAAACTTTGAATGATATAGATTAAATGTAATTGAAAATTAAGTGTGAAATTAATATCTCTAATGTGAAACATCTAGTTTTGAATGTGCCAATATCATATTCTAAAATTGCAAAATTGGTTGACTTGCATTTTTGAAATCTGATATTGTTTTACACTTTCTAATTTAACTTTTCAATTTCAGAATCCAATATTGATACATTTGGAACTAGATTTTTTTACTTTAGAAACCTAGTTTTAACACTTTAAAAACCCACATTTAAACTTGTATTTAAGGTCGTAGAAACACATTTCTTATAAGTCACTCCAAAGAAAGAAATCTATGTGATCACAAAAAGATCTATATATTATTACAAGGGATTATAATTATAAAGACATGAATGATGAGTACTTGCAGATGATCTGTAACCTATTTTAAAAACTTTGAATGATATAGATTAAATGTAATTGAAAATTAAGTGTGAAATTAATATCTCTAATGTGAAACATCTAGTTTTGAATGTGCCAATATCATATTCTAAAATTGCAAAATTGGATTTGATATTTGCATTTTTGAAATCTAATTTTAATTTTACACTTTCTAATTTAACTTTTCAATTTCAGAATCCAATATTGATACATTTGGAACTAGATTTTTTTACTTTAGAAACCTAGTTTTAACACTTTAAAAACCCACATTTAAACTTATCTATTTAAAAAAAAAAAAAAAAAAAAAAACTTACACTGAAATTACTCCAAAATTAATGAAATTAACATTCCTAAATGATATTTAGATTATCCATGCCTATGCCCATCAATTATTTTATTTGCATTGTTTATTGTCGAAGTAATTATATCATTAAACCACATCTTGGTTGAAAATACTTATGTTCGTGATTTCTTATTCAAAACCATTGTGTTTTGGAATTTCTAAAAAACTTCAACTTTATAAAGTTTAGCAGTTTTGGGGTTCATAAAAAAAGGTATATAGAAGACAATTTTAGTAGTTTTGGGTCCATAAAAAAAGGTAGATTGAAAAAAATAAGAGTTTGGAGTGTTTACTAAAATTCGATGTTTTAGGGCCAATTTCATGAAAATTGATAATATACTAAAATATATTTATATTGCTTAAGGATTCGTTTTTGACATAACCCATCTCAAAACATTCATGATTCAACCATTTATTCTTTTATAGGTTACTCCAGAATTCTCAATTAACCTTCAATCAATGATGAACCTCTTCTCCTTAGCCAATCACAATATGAACACATGCATTTCCCTTCTCTACAACACAAACTGTAGAGAAATCCATCCTACAAAGTTCCTTAGTGTGAGTAAGAAGAGTCCAATAATTGATTCCCCTTTGCGAAAAACATGGTATGCCCGTCTCTAGGTTAGAATAGAACAAGAAATAAACAAATATATTTGAACGTAACAAGATTCTATCTTTTCTTAGCCTCTCTACTTATTCTATGGCCATGGAATTCTCACGAGGAACTTAATGGCCCTCTTCTATCTACAACCATTTACTTGCATGAGCTCTCAAACCTGTAAATTCATGGCGTAAATAATACTCATGAAGGCGAGTTTTAGTTTTTTGAAACATTTCAATTTATCTTCCTAAGTATTTTTCAACACTTTATTATTAGAATATAATATTATAATAAATCTTTTTTTTTTCAAAATTGTTATGTTGATGATGTTATTGAACAAGTGCAGTGGGCTGCTACATACTACCTCCACAACACGGGAGACAGGTTGACATACATTTACCATCATAAGTACAAAAATTTAAAGCACGAGTACAAAAATTCTCGAACCACGTGAAACTTGTAATAACACTTCAAAGTTATGGACCAATCAAATGTTTAAAAAATCTCTTATTTCATATGTTAAAAAATAAAAAAAAATAATTTCCTATGTTAAAGATTAGGTTTGGTATTTTTTTTTTAAATTTAATGGAGATTAATATGACAGTCAAAGCTAACTCATAGCTATATACTGTCACAGAAAGTACAATAACAATCATGATGAATAAATGATATTAATGAATGACAATCTTGACATTGATTTTCAAAAATATTCTACTAAAATATTTTATTATGTAATATTGACATATCAAATTTACACATCTTTAAAGATATTTTTATTCACATTAATGTTCTCATTCATAATTCAATGTGATGCATATCACACAGGAAATACCCTCACCCTCACCCTTGTCCTTTACAAAAATAAGGAAATATATTTGGATTAGATATTATTTTTGTCAAGGATTATTCGATGTGATGCATACCACACAGAAAATACCCTCACCCTCACCCTCACCCTTTACAAAAACAAAGGAATATATTTGGATTGGACATTATTTTTGTCAAGGATTTTTTTAATGTGGCATTTTATAGTGCATGGATTTGTGTTGGAGAGATCTCTTTCTCATTTTCTTCACAATCCATACAAAAACAAAAGAGGGCAACGGCTATGAGTAGACCCTACTCTTGACAAACAGTGTCAATTTTATATAATACTTTGACAAATAGTGTCATTTATATAATAAAGTTGACACGTGTAAAAAAAGTCCCCTATTCCAAAGCGTACCAGTTCTAACTTTTTCTCTGGTCAAGCATGTCGTATGTAGAAAAACATGAGAAGACGAATAAATCATTTTTTGCTTTTGACGAGAACATCTGGAATATCCCACTAGAGAGCCTCGTGACCGTTGAATTCTAGCGTCTCTCACGACTTATCGTCGCTTGTCGAGCGTCACATTCAAATCCGACGACCATCTCCAGAAGAAACGCCAAACTCACGGTACGACATTTCTGTGTTGATTGACTCCTAGTAACTTATATCAATCAACGGGGGAGGGGGGTCGCCTCGCATCTCCCTAAAGCCATAGAATGCGGTGGGGATTTTGTCTCTAGTGACCACCTTGAAGGAAGACTGGAGTGACACGTGTCGTGGAGTAGTCACTGTAAGTGTTAAGTTGTAAACTATGTACCGGGTTATGCGGGGAGGTGCAAACAATAACCTAGAGGATGTGGGGAATTGTACACTTTATGATAGAGTGTATGGGGAATTGTACCGACGATGAGCTTGTGAAGGGGAGTTGTAAATTGTTTTGCTTGATGACCACCATGGTGATGTCACAGCTAGGGAATCATGACACTGAGTATGAAAGTAAAATGTGGTATTTTTGATTAAATGATATTGAGAGTATGAAAGTAAAATGTTGTATTTTTAACTAAATTACATTGAAAGTAAAATGTGTCTTTTTTGACTAAATTACACGGAACATTAGGAATCATGTGTCATAACTAGCTTGAGAATCATGACACTAAAAATATAAAAGTAAAATGAGATATTTCTGACTAAATTACAGGAAACATTATTGTTGAGAGGGAATCATATGTCATAACTTTGATAGTGTTTTCACAGCAAAATCTCTGTGAGCAATGGGGACCATGACAATGCCCATTATCCATCTAAAAATTAATCATGACACTAAGAGTATGAAAGTAAAATGAAGCATGTTTGACTAAATTACATGGAACATTATTGTTGAAAGGGAATCATATGTCATAACTTTGATAGTGTTTTCACAGCAAAATCTCTGTCAGCAATGGGGGCCATGACAATGCCCATTACCCATCTAAAAATTATAATAATATATTGCATTTCAACATGAAATATCAAGATCTTAAAGTGATGCATGTGTAAAGGTTTTTTGATTTGAAATATGATGTAAAGTAACATTGATAATTTGTTTTGACTCTAAAGATGTTATAAACATTAAATTTGTTCTCTTTCTGGTACAAAAGGGATAATTAATACCCTGTTAAGGTCGTATTAAAATATGTTCTAATCAAACCTTCATATGATTGGGCACATCCTACGAGCATATATAGCCACCCACCGAATGAACCAAGTCTACTTTTATAGTACTTTCAATCAATAATAAATAGCTCAAATCTAATCATGATAACTTTGTTTTTGTTTCAATGTCAACTTTTCCTTATGGTGGTATACAATAAGATTTCATGGTTGATGAAGGATTGGAAATAATAAATTATTATTTAAATTACTTTATTTAATAATAATTTATAATAAATTATTATTTAAATGGATTGATGAAGGATTGAAAATAATAAATTATTATTTAAATTACTTTATTTAATAATAAATTATTATTTAAATGACTTTTATGTTCTTATAATAGGTGCATATCTAACTAAAATCTTTATCTTTAATCTTTATCACGAGAAAGGTATGATTTCATGTGCTTTTCAATATAAAACCTTTTAGTTTGACACCCATCCAATCTAACGGAAGCTAAAAGATGCTTGGGCACTATCCAATCTAAGGGAGGTTGTGCAGATAAAGGTCAAATTGTGCCACACTGGAAGGAAAGTTAAAGAAAAGATGTTTGGACACCCATCCAATGTGAGGCAAGTTGGGGACATAAAGGTCAAATTATGTTAAAGAACCCAATTGGTAACAATGCAAACAATGAGAGATGGAAACCACTATCTAACTAAATAATAATTAAACAATAGTTAAAAATGAAAAAGTAATAACTTTCTCATTTAAACAATAGTTAAAAGTGCAAAAGTAATATATCTCTCTTTGAAGTATGTAATCAAATGATTCAAGAAGGATGCAACTACTTCAAATGATTTAAGAAGGATGGAAATGTGGAAGAGATTTAAGAATGGATGTTGAGATGATGAGGAGACACGCAATAGAATTAAAAAAGTGTGTAGGTTTTTATTTCATTTTATTTAAATGAAAAAAATATAAAATATTTTTTATTTTATTCATTTTATTTTCATTCATTTTATTTAAATGAAAAAATATTAAATATTTTTTTTAGGTTTTTATTTCATTTATTTAAATGGAAAAATATAAAATAATTTTTTTTCTTCATAAAATAGAGATATTTAAAAAAATATAATGGAAAATTGTATTATAGTTTAAGTTTTTTTTTTGACATTTTTTTATTCTAGTTTAGATCATCATAAAATGTAATTCTCGAAGATGTATAAATGCTATTAGAATATTAGAATGGTAAACTATATACTTTTCCTATATATTAGTGGATTTTAAATGGATTAATAGATGGGTCGATTAGCAACCAAAAGTTTAAGCTCATTTATTAGTATATCTATCGAGAGTTGGTGTCATGACAAGAGTTTTGCAACATTTGAATATTTAATATTCTAAGTTTTTTTTACATTTTTTTTATTCTAGTTTAGATCATCATGAAATGTAATTCTTAGAGATGTATAAATGATATTAGAATGGTAAACTATATACTTTTCCTATATATTATATTAATGGATTTTAAATAGATTAATAGATGGGTCGATTAGCTACCAAAACTTCAAGCTCATTTATTAGTATATCTATCGAGAGTTAGTGTCATGACAAGAGTTTCGCAACATTTGAATCTATAATATTCTAAGTTTTTTTTTGACATTTTTTTATTCTAGTTTAGATCATCATGAAATGTAATTCTTGGATATGTATAAATGCTATTAGAATATTAGAATGGTAAACTATATACTTCTCCTATATATTATATTAGTGGATTTTAGATGGATTAATAGATGGGTCGATTAGCAACCAAAACTTCAGGCTCATTTATTAGTATATCTATCGAGAGTTGGTGTCATGACAAGAGTTTTGCAACATTTGAATCAATATTTTACAAGTTTCATTGAGCCTTGAGTCCTCATCTCATTTAGGTTATTGGGATTTAGTTCAAAATTTAGGGATTCCATCACTTTTATCTCCATTAAGTGATCAACCTTGGCAATGATCTCAACATCTTCTATGTTAGAGAACTAGGGAATTGTAGAAGTGAAGAGTTATGAATTTTAGGAAGTGGTGGTGTCAATAAACACCCTTATAGTACTAACCACAAGTGAGCATAACTCAACATACATAAGATCCCAAAATACTTCCATAATAAATCAATCCATTGTTCATCTATATATATATATTCCAAACTATATCTAACTTCCTTAAACTGAGGAAGACATACTAAACTTTGATTACCTAGAGCATCCCAATATCTCTTATTTTTTTTCTCAACCTGCACATGATTCAACTAAGTTGGGACCATAGTTAGTTTCCCCAACCAACTAGTGGACTCTAAGACACCCAACCCCCTAAGTACCCTTTTAAGGGATGGGGTATTAAATTTTCACCTTCCTTCAACCATTTCCAAACCTTCTTTTTAGGACACCATCGTCTTCTGCTCACCGATAGCTTTCCAACGACTGTAAGTTTGCTAAAAAAAGAGCTCTAGATCAAGATTTATGGCCCTTTGAAGTTTTTGGGCCTTTATTTAGCCAAATACCTCTTAACTGCCATGTGGCACCCACATGGCTCCATGTCACATGTGTCACCTGACGTGTCACCACATGTCATCCTTTGACAAAAATGTGGATGCTATCGTGGATGATGGTGTGGCATATGCCACACAATTCACCAAGCATAGACCCTAGGCCTTTTCTGCACCCAACGTCGAGCTCCACATCCTCCCGAGATCCAATCTCATGAGATGATGACACCTGTCCACCGGTCGTCGGAATCGCAGGACCTCAGATCCCAAGATCTTGACACCTCAGCCTTTTCACTATTTGCAAAGCCTCAAAACTTCCAATCCGGGATGAGTTGGCGCCTATGACACATGACACTATCTTATCATGCCACTTGTCTTGACCATAGCATGACACATGTCCACTGTCACCTCGTGAAACGTGGCACACATTTTCCCCACGAAGATCTACCTAAAATTGCTAACATCAATTGATACATGGCACACTCACCATGTGACAAGTGTACTTCCCATGTGGGATGATGTGACATACACATTATCACAACACCTAAGGTTCACCCAATAGGGAATTGACACTTGTCCACTACCTATTTGTTGAATGAAGTCATCTGACGTCATCTCATATCCTTCAGGCATACATTATTGGTCATTTTCGTATGGGCTATTTTCTGAAATCTTCTGATGGCCTGAGATCCAAGATATAGTTTGCATCCTGGGGCACATGGCCCTATCTGGTTATTCCACATGGCATGACACATGGAACTCGTACCACTCGACATGTGGCACTCATTTCCTCCTCGGATCCCTTTTCAATATTGCCAAAACTGCGTGACACATGGCATCACTGATGTCACGACACGTGGTGCCACCAGGTAATCACGAACATCGGGACTGTGACCCCTTATTGACCTCCTATAGACTAAAACTCCCCACGGCTCATTGTTCGGGGATTACAAGATAATTAATCAAGTTAATATTGTAATTAAGGGACTGTTAATTATGTTAACTCCCTAGGTTATGATTCTAAGAGATCGAAGACGAAGATCTTGCACGCTTATATTTGACGGTTTTTAGGGTTCCTCTCGCAACCCCAGAGTGGTAGCGACTCCAAGGATAAGATGGTGGGGATTTAAAGTGTCACTCAACAGATCGACAGTTCTCGTCGAAGTGGATCTCAGACCTTGACACTTTCCTATATCCTATAACTTGAAACTCCCGAGGTCTGTCGTCCGATGATAACATGGTAATTAACTAGGTTAACCGTGATCGCGACTCCTAGCCTTTACCATAATATCTATGGTGGAGATCTATCCTAGAGTGGAATCCAAGGAGGACATGTGTCACCGCCAGATGACCACGAAAATTGAGACTGTGACTCTTACCAGTCTCTTTCACAATAAAACTCTCATGGTATGGGGTATGCTTGACTTTTCTCCTCTCAGATCAAAGGTGGATATCTGTCCACTCTCGAATCCAACAACTCATATTTAATTTCTCTCACCACAAAGCTTAGGCTTGACAAGGGTCCCATTCTCCACTCGTATGCAACGAATTGTTGACTGGTGTCCCTTCCATGACACGATGGCTTCCAAGTTGGAATGCTGCATCGTTATAATGCCACCCTCTCTCTCTCAAGCTTATTATAGTTAAAGGTATGGAACCGGGGGTTGTAACCCTGATCCCTAGATATCAACTATCGAGAATTCCAAAGTTGTTTGGACTTATAAATCATCCGTGGTCCGATGTTCCGGTGTCCTGGGACATTAAAATCCCTCTTGAGCTTATGTATCAGATCAACAATTGTCATTCAACTATTCTATAATCCAACAACCACCCCTTTCGCACTGATTTATAAAGGATTGTGATAGGTAGTCGTCCCATATTTGGATAGATGATATTGAATCTTATCTTAGCGATCAACGACTGTTGATTCACGTCGGTTCCATTCTATGTTAATCGAGATATAAATTAAGATTTTGGACTTAGCAATCTCATAGCCTCATGTTTCATCCTTTTGTTTGGTTTTTAACTCAGCTTCCTCAGAACCTTAATCAATTTGCAAAACTAATAATCTTTCTCTATGACATTCGTTCGAGGACTCAATTCCTCACAATTATTCTATGTTAAGGAAAAGGGAAGGGTACAGGGTTTATCGGCCTTCTTGGGCCTCCAATGCACAGACTTTACATTTAATTCACTATCTCTTACATGTTCTTATTTGATTCCGTACACTTATGTGGATTACGTGGTCATGCCAAAATACACATTGTGTCGCAGGGTACCTTACATATAATACAAATATTTATTCCAATTAGATAGGAAAGTCTATTCCATGAATGCATCCACATGAAATATTCACTTTATTCATCAAACAAGCATACATAATCATAGATCTAAATACTGTCTCTTAGCCATTCATTTTAATTCAATTACACAAAGTTTAAGAAGCACTTATCTGGTTTACAAGCTCGTAGACAACCAACTGATTGTGGGTGTTCTCCTTCCACCCAACCATAGGCTTATATGAATTCACCCTTAGCATTGTGGCCACCCCCCGTTTCAATCCATGATACCACCAAGGAGATCTCACTCAGGTTCTCAACAAATTGTGAAGGACACCCTCCTTCACTCCACTCTTGGTAGATATTTACCCACACCCACCTAGCTCAGGCCTCAATGAGGTTTTTCAGATACCTTCCCAGTATCAAGGTCGAATCCTTCTCAGATCAGGTTGGGATTTTTGGACTCTCATACCCAAGATTCATATCTTTTTTTATCTCTTCCCCTCGTGTGCTTCTTTCACACACATCCCTCTATTATTTGTTTTTCCATTCGTGCATCCCCTACATGTAACCCCTCGTGAAGGTTCTTGATCCATCCCCTTCCTCTTTTTAGAAGGAAACTGTGGGTCAATATGGGGCTATAGAATCGATATGTTGTTTTACCTATAGTTGATAGTTTTAGTTGTTGTAACATGATCTCCCATACCTGGATTTATTTGGGGTAGTTGGTTGTCCAAATATCATCCTTCCTCATTAACTGATTTTCCTTGAAATAAGGTATAATGAGAATAATATGAATATCAAATATTATCAGCAAGGAGGTTTGGGTCATCTTTAACATGATGAACCCCTCTATAGGATTTGTCACTCTCTCCTCTAGTGATATCATGGCCAGTACTTCAAGGCTTCAGCCCCACAGTCAGTTGTTGGCGATCTTAATTAAAACAATAACACATTTACAATGTTTTTATGCGATTGCATGGAAACCATAATTCATGGTTAATTACACATAATATTAGGTTTATAAAGGGGGGGTGTTACAATCCCCTCCCCCTTCGAAGGAAAACTATCCTCAATGTTATTTCATGCCTTTATCCTTCAACTACTTCAACATTATCTTCCTTTTTTCTCTCGCAGTATGATCCTCACTCAAACTCTGGCATTTTAGAATCTCCCTATAGAAATTTCAAGCAACAACCATATTAATTCCACTTTTATGCAAAAGAAGTCTATTGATGTCCATAATTCAAGAGGAAATTTTACATTCAACATAATACTTATCATTCCCTTCTTTGCTATACAGTCCCTCGGGTGATCCATCTTGCCTTGCCAAGGCTTTCTCACACAAGAATAATTTTAGAGACTTCCTCGAGTTTTACAGTCGAGGATTTTCTTCGACCTTCTCTTGCTGAGGTGTTCCTCTGGACCATGTCACCATGACACGTAATTGTATGGGGATCATGGCTTATCACAGGGTTCTCATGTCACTATAGTAGTCATTTTCCATGCTTTCCAACATTCACAACCATCATCTATCCTCCCTAGACAGATCCTTTTCATCTCACCTGTATCACATGCATACAAAAATTCATGAGAATCTTTCATTAGTTTTCAATCAAACTTATTTTCAAATCTCTTACCCACATATTTTCTAATTCAAAATTCCATTTTTGATCGATTCCATATAGGAACCTGATTCCACACGTATGAGATTTTTCCTTCTCATAATAGTTTTCCTTAGCATGTATTGGTATTTCTTATGGGCTTACTTTTTCTGCCACATCCAAGACCCTTCTTCCTGCAATTTCAACTTCAAACAACCAAACAAATTGTTAGCTTCCCATGCACTTGTATTTTCATTGCACCTTTACAATTGCATTACAAACAATTCTTAAATTGTGCATACTAACAATCAAATCACTTTTATCTATTCAATGATATAAAACAAAAGTAAATATCATTCCTTACACATGCATCATTTCAACATATCAAACCTTTCCAAATTCAATTCAACATTAACTGAATTTAATCAATGTGTCAATTCCCATGGCCACATTCACACACAATGCACCCTTTCATTGAATTTCAAATTACCACATTTCATATTAAGCTCTCTTTCCATGGTGTGTTGGGTCTCAACAAACCTATTCACCACATGGATTCTCTATCCACATTCCTTATTACAACAAAACTATATTTCCTTCTTTAACCTGATCATGACTTCAATCAACATATGAAATTTAAAATTTCATATGAATGCATTAAAACATTCTTTATTTGTTGTCAATCAGGGTGCCAATGTTCATGGCCACCCATGTTTCCTGTCTTTACCATTGTTACAACTATGGTAGGATATTGAAAGGTCCTCCTTCCATACTGGGAAATCCATTACCTTCCTTATTATGCAGACATGCATCTCCTCGATGCTTTTAGTCAACATACTGATTATGAGCACTTCTACTCACAATTCATTCATTATACAATTGTTTGTTAATCTTATGAAAGGATTGTAACAAATCCTTGACTTCCATAGGTGTATTTCTTTTTCCTTCAGGTTCCTTTCCTAAATCATACCTTTCTTGGGTATAAATGGCATACCAGAACCACTCAAAATCATATTTATATCATTAGGATAATAATGAATCGTTTTGGAAGTAATTCTTATCCAATCCCTTCACACTTTATGTCACACAAACATGAACAATTCCAGATTTGTCTCAGCCTATTCATATGTACTCTACAACATTATTCCTCACTATTTTTATGAGTGAAACTATCATNCCTATTCACCACATGGATTCTCTATCCACATTCCTTATTACAACAAAACTATATTTCCTTCTTTAACCTGATCATGACTTCAATCAACATATGAAATTTAAAATTTCATATGAATGCATTAAAACATTCTTTATTTGTTGTCAATCAGGGTGCCAATGTTCATGGCCACCCATGTTTCCTGTCTTTACCATTGTTACAACTATGGTAGGATATTGAAAGGTCCTCCTTCCATACTGGGAAATCCATTACCTTCCTTATTATGCAGACATGCATCTCCTCGATGCTTTTAGTCAACATACTGATTATGAGCACTTCTACTCACAATTCATTCATTATACAATTGTTTGTTAATCTTATGAAAGGATTGTAACAAATCCTTGACTTCCATAGGTGTATTTCTTTTTCCTTCAGGTTCCTTTCCTAAATCATACCTTTCTTGGGTATAAATGGCATACCAGAACCACTCAAAATCATATTTATATCATTAGGATAATAATGAATCGTTTTGGAAGTAATTCTTATCCAATCCCTTCACACTTTATGTCACACAAACATGAACAATTCCAGATTTGTCTCAGCCTATTCATATGTACTCTACAACATTATTCCTCACTATTTTTATGAGTGAAACTATCATCATTATCATGTTAAACAATTACACACATCATCATATCAGTTTCTCATACTAGAGAAATAAAATAAACAACAAGAAAGGAGTCAAGGGACTCTTCCCTTGTCCAACTCTGATTCGAATTATTTTCGGCACAAAATGAGAGCGGAGATATAACAAAAAAATATACAGAGATATATAGGATATCCAATAATATGATAGAAATATATCAGATATGTAACCATAAACACACAGATACAATAATACACAATTTCTATTAATGTGCGAATTGTACAAAACTGTAAAAATACAGAGTGAAAGACTCTCTAGAATGGTGCCAGCTTATCTCTGAGAAGAGACGTGATGACTACTCTTATTCGCAAGAAGATGATCGATACAATGAGGCTCCAAAAGAATTTTTTACATAATTAAAATCTAAAATTCTAACCCCGGAAGATGAAAAGCCAAAAGGTTTGTGGGCCCAGATGGGGGTAGTTGATACGTCAACTTCTCGGGGGTGTAACTTTTGCATACGATATTCGTTTGGGGTGCTCGATACACCGTTGGAAATGTTTAACCGAGAATAACGATTTTCTATTGGCCCTTGTTAGTTCCTTTGGCATTCACCTGAGCCCCAAATCGCCAAAAAATGTCGTTTAGGGCCTCAAAACGGCCCTGGAAGTTTGGAACCCGAAAAAATGCCAAGATGGAAAACTATTTTTCAAGCCTGTGGAATAGGTGGTTGGCCATCGATATCCACATGGATCAATATTATCTCCTTAGGAATCAATGATATCCATTGCGTTGAGTTCCCAGGGGAGAGGGGGAATCATTTGCTAAATCTGAATCTTGGTGAGTTTTTTTCCTTGCTGGAGACATCGCATTGCTTGGTTTGTGGAACGCTGTCATGAACTTGTTGTTGGCAAGGTTGAGTCTGTTCAACAAGTCGAGCTACATGAGAGGACTGTGTGAAGAAGGAATATTTATTCTTTGTTGCAATCTTGTCGACCTGCTTCTGTTGGATAGAAGGTGCTTGTGGCGAGGTTGTAGCGGTTGTAGTGTCCTTTTGTTCACCTTTTGAACAAATTGTGAAGAAGATGAATTTTGTATATGATATACTACCTTGCGACACTTTTTAGGTGGAATAATAGTTGGAACTATGTCTAGTATTCTGTAGAGATGACCCCCTAAAGTAACAATGACACTACGGGGCCGAGACTCATAAACAACATGGAGCTTCCACATATATGGCTGGACCAAGAGAACATCACAAAAATCTAGTGGGGAAACATCACATGATACCTCATCCTTGAAGGGTTAGATGTCGTATGACAATCAACACTGTGGGTTGACACAAATATCTCGTCCCTGGCGAAGCCACCCGATGTTGTATGGTTGCGGGTGTGGTGTTGTCGACAATCCCAACTGTTTGACGACCTCTGCTGATATAAGGTTCTTCTGGCTTCCGTTATCAACAATAAAATGCAACAGGGTCTCTTTCACCCACATCTGTGAATGAAAAATGTGCTCCCCCTCTTCAGGATCTGTTGGTTCTTCTAGTTGAATTATTGTGGTCGCAACAATAACAGTGGGGTCTGCATTGATGATATGTCTTTAACTAGTATTTGCAGAATCGGATTCTGAATCAGGGTTCGGCTCCTTGTCTTTGATCTCGGCCACCAATGACTGTTTTGAGCGACATTCATCGGTGTTGTGCCAAGGGATTTTGTGGAAATCACACCATTTTCCAGTGTCCTTCTTCATCTTCTCATGACCCTTCTTTTCCTGTGGCTTAGACTCATTTTCAGGAATTTGTTTGTTAGGGCCATCTTTCTCATACTTTGGTTGTTTCAGATTTGAATATCCGAACTCCGGTTTGTTTTGATGCCTAGATTTCTGCTCAATTTTAACAACATATCGATATGGAACACCGACTGATGAGATATCCCGAAATTCCATTTCAGTTTGGATGTATCTATTTAGAGCCTCACAGTATTTCAGAACCAAATTTCGCTTGGAGTCTTTGATACACAGCGTGGTGCGAAAGGTATGGAAGGTATTGGTGAACTTTGGCACTTCTTGTCCCCTTTCTTGCCGCAGTGGGGTCCATCTCATGTACTGGTCTTCATAGTTGCGAACAAGGCAATATTGTTCCTTGACCGCATCCACAAAAAAATCCCAAGTGGGATCGGCCCCATATATTCTAGACTCCTCTATGGAAATTTTCTCCCAGTAAGTTTCCCACCAATGTTTGAAATAGGGGAGAGCCTTAAGGAGTGAGAAGGTGATCTTTTCTGTGTCAGAAAAATGGTGAACATAGAAATAACCTTCTAGCAGATTTAACCATTTGTCTAGAGCATTCACATCTATATGACCTTCAAATACGGGAATATCAAAGTTAACTTGTACCTTGAAAGGCGAGGTGCATCCAAAGTGGCTGCTTGATGAAGACGTGCCTGTTGTTATCAACGGGCGTTGAAGGATGTCAACAAAATTCTCCATTATTTCGTCCCTTTGTCGTGTGAGAGCTTGCTCAAGCAACAGATTAATAGAATCTTTTGCTTCATCGTTTTTATTTTCTTTTGCCATGGAGGGTTTCTTTGTCATGCGAGAGAGATTGTCCTCAAGAGAGACTATCTAGAGAACCAACTTGCTATACTCGGACCTTGTCGGGGACATGCACTGAAAAACGATCAAGAGAAACCTGCTCTGATACCACTGATCCAAATTTTTTTCGGCATGAAATGAGAGTGGAGATATAAGAAAGAAATATATAGATATATCTTATATATCCAATAATATAATAGAAATGTATCAGAGATGCAACCATAAACACAGAGATACAGTAATACATAATTTCTATCAATGTGCGAATTGTACAAAACTGTAAAAATACAGAGTGAAAGACTCGCTAGAATGGTGGAAGATTATCTCCGAGAAGAGACGTTACTATTACTCTCATTTGCAAGAAGATGATCGATACAATGAATCTCTAAAGTATTTTTTAACATAAGTAAAATCTAAAACCCTAACCACGGAAGATGAAAATCCAAAAGGTTTGCGGGCCCCGATGGGGGTAGTTAATACGTCAACTTCCTGGGGGAGTAACTTTTGCATACAATCTCTGTTTGGGGCACTCGATACACCGTTAGAAAGTTCTAACCGAGAAGAATGATTTTCGACTAGCCCAGGTCATTGCCTTTGGAAATAACTTGGGCTCCAAATCCCTAAAAAATGTCATCTAGGGCCTCAAAATGGCCCCGAAAGTTTGGAACCTGAACAATTGCCAAAAAAATGTCGAGATGGAAAATTGTTTTTCAAGCCCATGGAATAGGTGATTGGACACTAATATACACCTGGATCAAACTGCTTCTACACAACCCAAGAATTTCAATATAGCTGAATTATTTTCAAGGCCTCGTTGCCCTCACACAGTATGGATTAACCAAGATCATTATTTAACATATTTATTAATTTGTGTTTCATTTACCAGTTGTACTTATTTCCAAAATTGTTATTTTTAAAGCATAAAACTTTATCTCTTTATTCATAGTTCTATAGTGAGAAAAGTATTAATCCCTTTCTCCTTCTTTACTTCTACAATTTATCCCTTCTTGGGACATCCCTGATATTTTCCTTGAGTAGTCTTGGTCATGTTCACCTTGACCTTCTTGTATAAATCAACATGCTACATCATCAAGCTTCTTGTTCACAATGAATTATGAACCTCTACATTATGCACATTTCCAATGAGATTGGTCACTATTCATTGGCATGTCTCCCATGCATGCATTATGTTTTAGAATGTAATCTAGGATTCTTGTATAATTAGACTTTTCATCCCATTGTTTATTATTTCATCAGACCTTAATATTATAACTCTGTTCTCTAAACATAGTGCTTCACACACAGTTCCTCCACAGTAACTTCTTCAACATGCAACTCTCTTATTGCATATCCATCACTATTTGATGTGACCTCAACTTTGAGTCTACCTCAAATTTGTTCTTTTAGAAATTCACCCAATATTCCATAAGGAATATATGTATGCATTCTTATTGTGCATTTCATATTTACATTTAAATAGGTACATCCATCAATCTGCATTTATAACGTGCTTTTATGCACTCAACCACATGCATCAGTTTGTTGTGTGTCTACTATAGGCACATTTCCTAATTTCATTTCAGTATCTATTGAAAATTAATTAGTTCATGATTGTTCACAATCATTTGCATGCAACCTTTAAAATAATAATCATGTTTCCTTTCATCATGAAAATAGAGCATCCCTACTCATTTACTCTTTCAACAATTTACATTATCTTTTTCTGAGGACGTGGAACACATCCTCCTCAAGTTATTATTCCATCGAGGTAATTAGACCCTCCAACATAAGGTCAACCATGCATCCCAAGCATTATTTAGCCCAGACAAGAAAACTCCTTGCCTTACTACGCTCTCACTCAGGTATTCATATCATGCCCTTTAGTGTACATACACTTACACACTATACATGTGCATCACTTCCACATTTTTATATTATTACTATTCATTTATTTGATCTTTAATATCAACCTTTTCTGTTGAGATATTACAACCAATCACCTCACAAGTCTCAAAGAAATATTCATGATTATGTTTCCTTCTCTTCATGGAAACAATCAATAAGAAATGACTCTTGCCATTTTGTTACAAGAGAAATCCACAATTCAACATTTTAGATGGGTAGTCACTGCATTATCCAAGGAAGTAAGATAAATATTCTAGTCTCTCTTCCTGCTACTAACCATTCTTGGTCAACATACCTCTTCCGAGGGAATCCTTTACTAACTCCCCTCTTACTACTTTCTTATAATACCAATCCATATTCATATGAATACTATTCACCTTAGAATGGAAGTCTGACTCATTGGTCATCTAGGAATGCTCTAGCACTTCCTTTATTAGACCTTGTATTGGTATTTCTTTTAATCATTACAACCCTATCTTCATAAGGAAATAGAATGCAACATTATCAATATTTCATTCATGTCGTTAACTCTGTTGTTGTCATCAGGTCATTATTGACCAATACAAACCACTAGTAGGTCTTATACTACAACCAACCATAGGTTAAATTGAGTCTATTTTCATGTTACATACATGCAACCATTATCATATGCATTAGATCATGATCTCATATTGAATTTTCATGCCTAGACAAGTACTCATGCCAATACACAGTTTGTACAACAACGAGCTCTTAATATGGCTCATATACCCATCTCACTTTTCCTCTTTATGAGGATTAGCAACAATCCCAAATGAATCCTTTTTATCTTTCTTAAATAGATTATCCCTGCTACAGGTTTCAACCATTATAGG
>SNQJ01S0012944.1:57222-70157 GCA_010110895.2 Picea sitchensis | reverse complement strand
AAAATTAAATCACATTAATACCATAATAATTGGTCATGGAACGATGATTGGAACGTGACATAATGATGGGAATGGTGGTCAATGAGAGAGAATGGATGACCCAACTATTGTATGCGATGATAAAACATGTGCATTGTTCAAGGGAGACTCAAAGTGGTGATAGCTTCCAGATAATGAAGATAACAAGACGTAAAAACCCTATAAAAATTCCTCACCATGATTGGTGAGTACCTCCTTCTAGTTTTACGAGCTGGAGGAGGATAATAGATGCTCGATATAGCCCATCTAGTGATGTATACCTCGACATATTATTAGCAAACCTAAGGAAGGAGGGGTTCGGTCCCATGTGTGGGTCCTTCAATGTAAATTTTAATGAGTCCAGGGAAGGTAAATTCGATGGCCTTTTCATGTTTAGATATTATGAAAAGGTCATCAAGAAAACTCCATAAGGGTTTTTTTCATAAAATTAGTCTCTAGGGTTTGAAAAAGTATAAAATGATACCTAGGAGAACTCTCCTAACCACAATGGATATGGTGTTCCTTTTTCATAAATAGTCTGATGATACCGAAAAAGAGATAAACTATCGCTCAATAGACGTGATTTCTAATTCACTTTAACAAGCATGAAAGACAACAATATCGCTCGACAATCTTTTTCTTTTTTTAATGAGTTTGAAAAGATATTAAAGAGTCCTCTATGATGAGGTCCTTTTTCGTAAATAGTTTGTCTAGTCTGAAAAAGGTGTAAATGTATACCAGGTGGACGTATTTTCAAATCCATGAAATGAGCGTGAAAAGACAAGCATACTCAATGATCTTTTCCTTTTTAAGGAGTCTAAAAAGAGCTTAAAGAAGACTCCATAGAATGGTTCCATAGTTTATATTGATAGTTTTCCTGAAAAAAACAAATTAGTATGTGGTTCCAAGAGCAAGAAAAAAGATAAATGTCCAAAAAATGAAGAAAATGAGCTAGTTCTAGTGTGAAGGGTTAAAATGAAGCCACATATGGAGTAAAAAAGAGAGTTTTAACCTCATTTTAACTATTTACCTTTGTGAAAACTTGGAGAGCCCTTTTCTTGCCAAAATTTGGAGCGACGATTGAAGATATCGGAGGCACATATCTTGCAACTTTCAGTCACCAAGTAAGAGGTTGGATCCCAACTTAGAAAACTCATGTTTCATTTTTTCATTTCATTTCATTTTTCGTTTGTAGCAAGCCACAAATTTTTTAATAGTGCATGGTCGCGACTGGCCTTCTTTATGGGAGCGACTGAATGGTTTGGTCGCTCTGTGTTGTGTAGAAAAGGGTGACTAGTCTCTCCCAAGACATAGCCAAGGAACAATCAAGAAATAAGGTCGTGACCAATCGCTCTATGTACCAAAGAGGGGCATGACTGAGTGTATTTTTTCCATTTTTGCAAAATTTTGATGAATTTGCTTTTGTGATTGGGTTCTAACAGGATTTTGTGATGTCTTTGGAAGGTGTGGGCACAATGTTGGAGTGGAGGGAATGTGAGCATGAATTGAATGACAATGTTTCCATGGTTTATCTTCCCACTATGGATACTTTGCGAAACTGTGGGTTGTTGAAATTTTTCTTATGTCAAAACATGCGGGCCCAGCCGGCTATGATACAGACTTGGTTAATATGTGGGATACGAAAAGGAAACACTTCGTTGTATGTGATCATATATTGACATTAGAGATGGAATATATGTACTTCCTAATGGTATTGTCCCATCATGATGTGATAGTGGTGTTGGTGGGTGGAAAAAGTGGAGGCACAGATCAAGTAGATGATTATGTGGCGTGTTATTGTCACCCTGGGACGCATAAGAGAAACAATAAGTTGTCAATTGGTAAGGTTATGGAACTTACCTTATGCACTATCTTATTCACCATTACATGGAAGACATGGAGTACTAGGCCTCACTTTTCTTCAAGGATCCAGGTGGATTATGCATTGATGAGTTTATCTCCCACGCTGTACAATTGGTGTGCAACAGTTCTGGCAAATATGAAGTAGAAATTGACCAAATGCAGGTTGGGATGACATAAATTTTTTGGCTATGGATCCATATTGTTATCTTTCTTCTTTGAGTGGTTTCTAACATCATGTCCATGGGATGTATTTCAATAGGCTAGGTTCACGGATCCAACGATGAAGAAATGGAGAAATATGTTGTCCCGACTCGGGGGGCGGGGGACACAATTTCAGTTTGATGCGAAATTTTTTCGATGGTGGGATCGACAGATAGTGGTGGTGGATGATTACGTGTATCATGGTGTTTAATATCATGATAATCCTAATATGGTTCTCCCCTAGGGGGAAAGGTTCAACACTGAGTTTGGTAAGAAAGATAAATTTACAATATTTTTGGTATTTTTAATGTTTTTGTGATTTTGTTATATATAAATGTTTTTGTGTGTAACATAAGAAATGATTTTTTATGTGTATATTTTGCACTAGTACTTCCAGTGGTCATGTATTTGTTGTATAGGTGAGGCAAAAAGCTAGGTGTTTGTAGAGAGAAACACGGTAGAGGAGTTGATGTAAAGTTATTAGAAGTTCTCGAGGAAAATATCGAGTGCTTGACTGTTGGGATTCCAATGCCACACATGGATGATATACCTCTGCGTATGTAGAGGAATGTAGTGGGTGTGGGGAATTGATTCGGGCACCTTCTATGAAAGGTCGTGAGAGTTGTGATATGCTATAATGACTATAGGGATCCTCGTGATTACTAATTCTTTTTAGTCTGATGGACTTTGATACATATTGTTTTTTAGGATGTATGGGTGGATAGCCCAATTTTGTGATGTTATACTGGTTTTGGATGTTTTTTGGACACAATTTATATATATGGACATATGGATTTGTTATTTCTACTTATGTATATGTGATGGATGATGTGTATAATGGTTTATACAATGAATGTTGAATGCGATGCTTTTTGATGGAGTATATGCCATTTCAATACAAAATTTGCCAATGAGTCAGCTAAATAATTGAATTGTCTTGGTATATGTTCATAAGAGATAAAATGAAATAATTGATTCAAGAGTCGTACCCTTAAATATTTCTGAAAAAGGATAGGATTTAGAATAGAATAAGTCAAGTTGAGGTGTGAAACGATGAGATCATAATCTAGGCGTATTATCAAGTGGTGTATTCCCAAAGAGGATGCTTCGGTCACGAGTTCAATTAAGATATTGTATTCTGTCACATTGTTCGTTCCAGGGCCGAGATATATTCCTCCAAAGATTACTATGTCGTTGGTGGGTGAAATGACTACCCAAGCAATGAAAGAGATATTCCAAGAGATGCAATTAGCTCCATCCGCATATCCAAAATAGGGTGAGGGAAACAACGACATCTGCACCTTCAAGCATTAAGAAGGATAAGTAGATTGAAAAAGAATGCCAAACAAAGGGAAAATAAAATCAACCATAGCACACTATAATACATATGGTACATAAGTACTAGATAACACAAGGATTATGCATAGTAATTTTTCAAGTAGAACCCATTGCGGGGATATGATAATGGGTTTCCTTGATAGTCTTCTAGATCATATGATATATTTTTAAGAACTCGTGTAATTATATAGGGGCCATGCCATAAGGGTTCGAAATTACCTGCACCTAATTGGTTGCGGTCTTGGTCGTAGACCAAATCTAAATTTCCTTCCAAGAAGCTTCGAGGGCATATTTTTTGATCGTATTTGTGTTTGATGTGCTTTTGGTAGGAATCATTGGCCATGATGTCTTCGTGACATCACTCATCAATGAAGGATAAATATAGGAGTCATTCCTCTTTAGAGGAAGTGTCAAAAAGGAGTTCAAAAACTAGCTTGAGGGACGCGATTTTGCATTCAATGGGTAAAACAACCTGCAAACCATCGACAAGTTGGATGGGGTGAAGTCGGTGGTTGTTTTGGAAGAGGTCCAATATGCCCACAAGGTCGGGAATAACATTAAATTCCAATTGATTTTATGTTTTCCGATCATTCTCTAGAGCATTGTTTTGAGTACCTTATTGATGGACTTGACTTGACAGTTTGCTTGAGATTAATAGGGAGATGAGTGTTCTTGGTCAAAATGCAACATAGTAGATAATTATGTCATCATGCTATTGCAAAAATGTGATCCATGGTCGGTCACAATGGATTTTGGCACACTGAAACGTGCGATGATATGATTGAATGAGAACAAGGAGACATTCTTAGCATCGTTAGAAAAGGTAGGCATGGCTTCTTCCCACTTTGTGAAATAATCAACGACCACAATAATGTAATTATGACCGATGAAAGAAGGAGGCTTAAAAGTGGTGAAATTTATGCCCCATTTGGCGAATGAGACAACTGCAATGACTGGATGTAAATAAGTGGGGTGAGCGTGCATTTTTTGGAAAAGATTTGACAGGGATGGAATTTTTCTACCGTATTAATGCAATCTTTAAAAATTGTGGGTCAAAATAGCCTGCACATAAAATCTTATGGGCAGTGGCTAACACAGAAAAATGGCCACCACATGCTCCAGAGTGGCAGTAATTTAGGATTCGTTTGGCTTCAAAATGGATGACACACCAACATAATGCCATATCTACTCCATGATGGTAAAGGGTATCACCGATGATGATATATTTTCGAGATTGGTGGCGTATGCGACAATGGTCATATTTAGACAGATTGGGCCGAAAACATTGGGTATGGATATAAATCAATATGTATCCATACCAAGGATCAGACGAGTCAATGAGAAACAAATATTCATTGGGAAACAAATCTTGTACCACAGATTCATCAAAGGCTCGAGGAAGATTGGTCATTAATTCTATGAAGACCAAGGATTTTTTGGATTTAGGGGTGGATAATTTGAGATCAAATTCTTGTAGCAGGATGATCCCTTTATAGTATCTCCTCCCCAATATCTAGCGTGAAAGAATATATTGCACTGGGTTTCCATCAGAGACAACAATGGTGGTTCACAGAAGCATATAATGTCGGAATCACTGGACAACGTAAACAACTTCATACACCAACTTATCCATGTAGGGCTATCGATGCTAGACACCAACTAAGCCCTTACTGAGATAATACATTTTTGGACACACTGACCACACTGAGAGGGGGCGTGAATCAGTGTAGGGATATTTTTCAACTTCCCTTCACAAAAACTCCTTAATTAGCAATCACAATTTACTCATCACTTATTACTGTTTTTTATAACCAGTTGTATGTGAACATATTTCAGCAACAGATAAAAGAAACATATATCATCAATAATCCATCACCACAAAGGAAACAAGACGTATGTACAATTTTAATTTCATTATGGACTACAATCCTTGGGTTAATCAACAACAACTGAATAGAGTATCAACTCCACAAGAGCACCAACTTTGCAATGCAAGACTCAACTTACACAACTCAACACCAACTAAGAAGAGGATCCAATCCTCAACAGATACCAATCTGTCAACAGGTACGCGACCTGTCAGTAGTGCAACACGCGTATGTACGTGCCTACCAATAGTGCAACCCACGTATGTCCACGGTCTGGCTCACAACAACCTTCGTATGCCTCTTGAACAACTAGGGTTTTCTCTCCTTGAACAACTCAGATCCTTTGCAGCCTTCTGTCACATCCACTTCTACCTTTCACTGTCCAATATGTACCATAACCAATTGCAACACATCTATTATTTCCAACAACTTACTCATGCTCCTCAACCATACAATATGAATGTTACTCAATCATGTATAAGTAACCAGTATATTATGGCAACCATATAAATACTGAAACATAAGAGTGATGCTCACTCTATCAATCAACCAACATAAACCATATCATCATAGCCATACCAATAATTTCTTAAGCATTCACCATACAATAAGCACAAGTATCCATCAAAACAATCATGTAACCATACCAGAACTTAGATGGTAGATCTAAGCCCATAGAATGCAGATCTGGAACTTGCTTCATACTTCAGAAACCTGGCACCAACTCACACTCAAGTCTCCATGACTTTCTCCAAATGTACGCACTTTGATCTCCTTCACCCTGTGTTTGTACGTTCCCTACCTCACTGTAACCCACATATGTATGCACTCTGGATCATTGCATCTCGTGTGATATTTCATAAACTAGGGCTTTTGAAATTTCGAAACTTTCACCATCAAGATCTCAGACTTACAGAAACTTTGATGTGTCCATGAGAACTTGCAATCACTCTCTTACTCATAATTCAATGTATGCTTAAGAGAGATAAACTTACAAGAGACCCTTGCCTCTTATTTATACTCTCCAAGTAGCTTCCTTAGAAGCATCCGCTTAGCCACTTTGTCCACATATCCACTTTATCCACATAACCACTTTGTCCACATAGCCACCTTTATCCAACTTTGTCCACTTATCCACTTTGTTCACATGGCCACTTGTCCACTTAACCCACTTTCCTTCTTTTAGGGTTAACTCACTTATAACTATTTTCCATAATTAGAAAGTTCTCCATTAACTTTATTATTTAAAAAATCCTCTTTGACTTCATCACTTAACTTTTTATTTAAATAATTTATTCTTTGTAAACACTTTGACTTCTTTGACCTTTTGGGGCTTCTAGCCAACACATGAGGTCCTCCAACTTCACAAGGCCATAACTCTCAAACCATAAGGAGTTATGTGACGTTCCACATACCACCAGAAATTTCATGACAAGCACTATCCATCTATGATAGTTTCACTGAAAAATTCACTAATACTTATCTCATTATTCCACAATTAATCTTGGGTTCTTTAACCATACTTCTAGGATAACTCAACCGCAAAGCGTCTTCCCGTGAGGGATTTCACCATAAGGGGACCACTTTGGAGTTCATCCATTTGTACTCCCTATCAACCATGAAAAGACAATAATGAGTCATCTTTACATCAATCCAATTGGAATAACCCATGACAACACATCCCTATGTCATTGTCCCTTTGTCATTGATTCCATGCATGACCACATGATCCAATGATCAATACATTAGCGCATCAATCCATCTATGCATCATATATCAATGAAAACACATCAATCTATCTTCATCTATGCACCAATCCATCTATGCATCATATATCAATGACAACACATCGATTTATCTTCATCTATGCACCAATCCATCTATGCATCATATATCAATGACTTTACTTGACATTAATCCATTGACAACAATGCCAATACATACTACATCAATATGCTATGAAAATGCATTGTTCCTTTGACATCAATCCTTTGACATCAATGACAACATGATCCAACAATCTCGCCCTTTGGCATTGATGGAAATACCAACATTGATGTCAACACCAATCATTGATGGAAACATGTAGACATAGCTTTGATCTTCATCAATAGTCATCTCAATCACATCAATTTGACTATCTCTCCCCCTTTGACATCAATGGAAAAGGGTCATTCTCTCCTTGGGGCTACTCCCCCTTCCTGAACTCTCCTTGGAGATGCTCCCCTTGCTTGAACTCTTCTTGGTGCTACTCCCCTTGCCTGAATGCGTTGATCTTCCTCTGAATGATCTCTCCCCTTTTAAACAAGGGATATCACTTGATGTAATGTTGAAAACATCTCTCATGCTCCCCTTGTGACCATATCTCCCCCTGGAACCATGCCTTTGTTCTCTTTCTCCAAGTATTTACCTTTGCATCTAATAAATATCTCCTCCTGGAATCATGGGAAGAAGAATGACTCCCCCTATGGGTATCTCTCCCCCTATCTTCTCTTCAATATTAACAATATTCTACCACTGCAATATGCTTCTATTGCAAATGCTATTTCTCAACCGGAACATAGATAATCCGCTTCAAGAATTATCCACTCTTCCTATGACGATCCTTGGACCTGTCCATGCATCAAACTCATGCCATACCATACATCATGAAGAAAAATATATGTCAACAATGAATCATGAACAAAACATCAACCAAGTACCTCCTGTGCCATATTGTGTGCCAACCATGAAAAACACCCATGTACATCAACCATGTACATCAATACCATACAATATACCATAAGATATCATCAATGGAGTGTATCAACCATATTCTTCTACCAACATGCCAACCATGTACCTCAAACAAGTGTCATATCACTTATGATATGCCTCTACCATGAACCAAATTCCAAAGCCATGTATCTCAACCATGAAGATATCAACCAAGCATCATAACAAGTGTATCAACTATATCATTCCATACACCATGTACCAAAGTATATGTTAAACAAGAAACACAAATGATGTACTTTATCCAAGTACTCTCACCCACAAACATATACTATCTATGAGTGCATCAACATTGCACTAAACATGTATCACCACTTGTACCAAGCAAGTGCATCAACCATGCACCAAACCTGAACAAGATGAATTATAATCAACATGTGTTCTCATACATGTATTCCATATCAATCATAAACCATGTGTCAATCATACTGCTAGCAGGTGCCTCTAATAATGTACCAAAAGTGTACCATACATGCATCAACTATAGATCAAGGTATGACTCATCAATTATGTACAACATAACCACCTCATCAACTCATCAACTGCATGTCCCAATATGTATCTCAACCACATGCCAAATTCATGCACTAAGGTATCCAACAAGTATGCCTCCAATAATACATCATAATATATATCAATGGAACTCAAATATGTACCATCCATGTACCCTAATAGATCTATCTCAACCTCCATTCACTACAACAAATACTAAGCATCCAAAAATACATGTGCTAGAATTGTGCCTAAATAGATTAATGACATCTCTATCTATCATCATCATGATATATCTCATAACCAAAGTTCCATAACTTCACTGTCACGACCAACATTGTTCCTCAACAAAAAAAGCCTCAATCCATGCTCTAGAGTTAGTATAATGCATCAAGGATAGACTTTCAACACTCAAGCATATGTCATCACCATACATACATCAATTATGTATGCCAACATGTAATCATGAAAACCTACAACAAACCATGTCAGACCCTGCAACACAGAGTTTTACCATCACACCAACCTGCAACTTATTTGCATAGCCTACATTCCAAGGATTTTACCACATGTACGCGGCCTGCTATATAGACAACTCGATTATGTACGTGACCTATTTATAGGTCAGATCACATATGTACACGACTGTTACCAATTTAACCCGTGTATTCTTCATAAGAAGTCAAGCTTGAGCTTTCCTTAGGGCTGCCATTCTGTTTTGATTGTTTAGTCTTCCTTACCCACTTCTGAAGGTGTCCCAACTTCTCAGAACTTGAGCTCTGAGCTTCCATATTTCAAACATTGTCTTCTCTTCTAGCCTCATGTGTTCTTCTAGTCATACTATATGAAACACTCCTCATGGATTGTCTTCTTGTGTTCCAACAATCTTGGGATTTACGACCAAATCCACTACAGCTGTAGAATCTCATGGTATGCCAATGAGAAACAATGTGTCCTACTTGTTTACATCTCCAACACCTTAGGGTTTTATGAAATCTTTCATTATCTCTCCTTGCATAATATCTTTTCTTTGGTGTCCATATTCAAGGTGTCTCTCTTCTGAATTTTCTTTGAGGTGTAAATATGGATTCTTGATATCTTCCTTGCTTTGTTCTTTTGAAAGTTTCCTTGCCTTGTGTATATGGTTGACTTGAAACATTATTTCCATCTTTTGAGAGTGAGGGACTTACCTCAATCTTCTTTTAGGTTCTTACTTCAACATGTGTATCTTCTTTGTTGTATCCAAGCCCTGATTTATCATTTGGTGATATTTGACTATCCAAGATTTCATTCAAGATTGTTGAGCTATTCAAGAATTTGTTTGACTTCTCTACTTTCTTTCTAAGATCAAAAACTTCAGCTTCCAACTTATGACATGACTCTTCCTTTTCATTTACTTGATTCTTTAATAGTTCCTCTACCCTTTTGGTTTCTTCAATTTGGGTCTTGATATGGATATTAACTTCAAGACTTTTTCTAATCTCATCATCTTCATTTTTCTTTTCTTCTATTTCATTCTTTAGTCTTTTGATCTCTTCTTCTTTTTCTTCTAATTGATACCTTTTACTTTCTTCTTGTTCCTTGAGCATTTTATTTAGTTTCAAAACATGCTTTTGATTCTTTTAAAGAAACCTTTTAGTGTTCTCAGAAATATAACTATAGTTTATATAACTATGGTCATAGTTGTATTCATATAGACCCCAATCAACTTTCTTTTTAAGCTTTGAAAGTTCTTCTTCTACTTCTTCCATGGGATAATTATCATCTGATTCTACACAAACTATTTCTAGATATTCTTCTTCATTTGTAGAGAAACATTCAACTTCATCACATTTAGAATTATTGCAATCAGGGGATTTTGGATATTCTTTACCTTCATTGTTAGTGATGGAGTTTTCTTTAGTGTCTTCCTTTTTTCCTTGGTATGTCTTCTCTAGATTTAGCCATAGATACTTGGCGGAAGTGCATTGTCCCATGCTTTCTTTGATAGAACTTGAGAGTCCATTGGAAATTTTCTTGAGAGCCAATGCATCATTCTTCTTTTCTTCCTTTTGAGCTGCAAACTTTGACTTGTTCTTCAAGGTAAATGATCCACCAATAGTTGCTTTCCAAACACCTCCTCCTTTTTCTTTCAAGTACTCTTTCATTTCTATTCTCCATGCTGAATAATTTTCCTCATCAAGGATTGGAATTTCATCATCCATTTGCGTTTACGTGGATCTCCTCCAAGACTGTTAAGTCTTATAGTGAAGGCCTTCTCTGATACCAATTGTTGGACACACTGACCACACTGAGAGGGGGGGGTGAATCAGTGTAGGGATCTTTTTCAACTTCCCTTCACAAAAACGCCTTAGTTAGAAATCACCATTTACTCACCATTTACTCATCACTTATTATTATCTTTTATAACCACTTGTATGTGAACATATATCAACAACAGATAACAACAACACATATCATCAATAATCCATCACCATAAAGAACACAATGAACACAATATGTATGTACAATTTTATTTTTATTATGGACTACAATCCTTGGGTTAATCAATAACAACTGAATAGAGTATCAAATCCACAAGAGAACCATCTCTACAATGCAAGACTAAGCTTACACAACTCAACACCAACTGAGAAGAGGATTCAATCCTCAACATATACCGATCTGTCAACAGGTACATGACCTGTCAGTAGTGCAACATGCGTATGCATGCACCTATCGATAGTGAAACTTGCATATTCCAGCGGTCTGGTTCACAACAGTCTGTGCATGCCTCCTGAACAACTAGGGTTTTCTCTCCTTGAAAAACTCAGATCCTCTGCAGCCTTCTGTCACATCCACTTTTGGATTTCACTGTCCAATCTATACCATAACCAATCACAACACATCTATGCTTTCCAAAATCTTACTCATGCTCCCCAACCATACAATATGAATGTTACTCAATCATGTATAAGTAACCAATATACTATGGCAACCATATTAGTACTGAAACATAAGAGTGATGCTCACTCTATCAATCAAGCAACATAAACCATATCACAATAGCCATACAAAGGATTCCTTAATCATTCACCATACAATAAGCACAAGTATCCATCAAAAAAATCATGTAACCATACCAGAAATTCTATGGCATATATGAGCCCATAGCATGTAGATATGGAACTTGATTCAGTCTTCAGGAACCTGGCACCAACTCACACTCAAGTCTCCATGAATTTATCCAATTGTACGCGCTCTGATCTCCTTCAACCCGCGTGTGTACACACCCTGCCTCACTGTAGCCCATGTATGTGCACACTCTGGCTCATTGCAACCTACGTGCTCCTTCAAAAACTAGGGTTTATGAACTTCCAAAACTATCGCCGTCAAGATCTCAGAATTACAGAAAATTTGATGTGTCCATGAGAACTTGCAATCACTCTCTTACTCATAATAGATCTTCAATGTATTCTCAAGAGAGATACACTTACAAGAGACCCTTGCCTCTTATTTATACTCTCCAAGTAGCTTCCTTAGAAGCATCCACTTAGCCACTTTGTCCACATATCCACTTTATCCACATAACCACTTTGTCCACATAGCCACCTTTATCCAACTTTGTCCACTTAGCCACTTTGTTCACATGGCCACTTGTCCACTTAACCCACTTTCCTTATTTTAGGGTTAACTCACTTATAACCACTTTCCATAATTAGAAAGTTCTCCATTAAATTTATTATTTAAACAATCATCTTTGAGTTCATCCCTTAACTTTATTATTTAAATAATTTCTTCTTTGTAAACACTTTGACTTCTTTGACCTTTTGGGGCTTCTAGCCAACACATGAGGGTCCTCCAACTTCACAAGGCCATAACTCTCAAACCATGAGGAGTTATGTAGCATTCCACATACCACCGGAAATGACATGAGAAGAATTATTCATCTAGGATAGTTTCACTGACAAATTCACTGATCTTTATCTCATTATTCCACAATTAATCTTGGGTTCTCTAACCATACTTCTAGGATAACTCAACCTCAAAGCGTCTTCCCATGAGGGATTTCACCATAAGGGGACCACTTTGGAGTTCATCCATTTGTACTCCCTATCAACCATGACAAGACAATAATGAGTCATATTTACATCAATACACCTAGAATAACCCATGAAAGTACATCCCTATGACATTGTCCCTTTGTCATTGATTCCATGCATGACCACATGATCCAACGATCAATACATTAATGCATCAATCCATCTATGCATAATATATCAATGACAACACATCGATCTATCTTCATCTATGCACCAATCCATCTATGCATCATATATCAATGACTTTACTTGACATCAATCCATTGACAACAATGACAATACATACTACATCAATATG
>SNQJ01S0012943.1:113567-195253 GCA_010110895.2 Picea sitchensis | reverse complement strand
CAAAAATACAAAATGTGGTATTTCTTAATATATTGCTTAATATATTTTTATTAGACATTTGGTTTAAAATGTAAAATGTTAAGTCTTTCTTGATATAATAAATAAAATCAAATAAATAATATTGATATTGTGTTTTTCTTAATCAAATAATTAATATTGATATTATATTTTTCTTAATATAATCAATGTATTCAAAGTTTCTTATATTATTATTTTTTTGTTTATATAATATATTTTTTTATTGATATAATAAATGCAATCACGATGTCTTTTTCTCATATAATATGTGATATTGTCTATTTCTTGATGTTATGTATTAACATTTTTTGTAATAAGTGATAAATATAATGTTTTTTCTTGATATAATAATGTGTTTTTTTATATAATAATCTTAATCAAATATTAATGTCTTTCTTAATCAAATAATAAATATAATGTATTTTTCTTTATATAAGAAAGTGATTTTCTCTATATAATAGTAAACAACCATTAATAATTATAATTAATATTGATATTGTGTTTTTTATATAATATAATAATATATTAATATTTTATTTTTTAAATATAATAAATGTAATCAAAATTTATTTTATATAAAAAAGTTTCATTTCATATATTTCATATAGTGTAATCAAATATTAATAATTAATATTATAATGTTTTTCTTAATATAATTTAATAATATATTAATCAAATAATCAGTATAACCCTAATCCTAATAAACCCTAAAATATTAAAATAACCCTAATCCAAGTTTTGTTATAACGTTATCCTTTCTTCACTAAAATCGGAAACCTAAATTAAGTGGGAACTTATTGTACAATTGAGGTGCAGTTACAAAATCATGGTTTCAAGGACGGTCGTCACCAAATTCTTGGCAACGCTGTAACCATCTATGTATTTGTAACCGTAGTGGAAAACTCTGCAAATGTCAAAAGAAGGTTTCTTGCAAGAGATGGGAACATTGTTGTCGTGTCTCATTAACTCCTAATTTATTTCTTTGATTAAGTGATCGACCATAGCATTGATATAATTGAGAGAATCTTCCTAAGTCAATCGAGGATTGTCTTTCATATAGCACGATATAGACGAAGCTTCTTCTCCACGCGCGCTGTCCGCTGCATTCACCATGCCAATCTCACTATCATCTGTATTTCAATTCTAAATTAGAATCAGTAATCAATAAATGTAGAACTTATTTGATTTGATATCAAATTTTTCTTAAAATTGAAAATTTTAAATGGAAACTAAATTATGAAAGGCATCAATTGAAAATTTCACATGAAAACTAAATTATGAAAAGACGGATTTATTTGATCCGGCCTTGTCTTGAATTATGATTAATTAGTAATCAATGATTAACAATTTGTTTTAATGGTGCAGCGAGGATGGGTGTGACGTTCGCGGGTATTTTGCGTGGTCTCTGTTGGACAACTGGGAATAGGCAACCCGGACCTTATATTAAAGTTTTGAATTTATAAATTTATCGAAAATTCAAATCAAAGCTTTGAAAAATAATTAAATATAAATTTTGACAGAGCGTATAATAATACCGATGTGAAATATATACATAATATAATTTAAAGCTATACACATACACATCCTTATATTATATATTATAATACGCTCTGTATTATTATTTAAAGCTATACATGGCGTATATAATTTAAAGCTATACACAGCCTTCTTATATAATACACAGCATATATACATAGCCTTGTTATATAATACACAGTGTATATCGTGTATATAATACAGAGCGTATTTAGAAGCACATTATTATTTTGAAAAAGTATTGAACTTTGAACCGATCTCATATATCAGGAACTTTGAACCACTTTTATAATTAATTAGCGTTTAATTATTTTATCGAAAACGTTTTGAAAAATGTATACAAAATTGCGAGAATGTTTTGTGAAAAGATAAAAGTTATTAAACAACCCTAAGCTATAAGTCCAGCTAAAGGAAAACGAAGGTTTGGCGTCGGCCTTCGTCTTATAAAATACAATTTTGAGTGATCGGTGAGAGACTGATTCAAACCTATGCTAGTTCAAAAAAAACAACTTCAAAACACTACAAGTAACATTCGAGGCAAACGTTTTGCTCAATACATTACAATTACTATCATTTTCCATTGGCGGTCACAAGCTAAATTTCCCTTCACTAATTCCAAATTCTTCTTGTTGTGGCAATATAAAATCATTTTGAATGACTGGTTGTTCATTCAATAGACAAATATTATCTCGCCACATAGACCCGTCGGAGGCCTCACTGAATATATAATATCTGGCACTGAATCTCGATCGGGATAGTTCTGCTGCATAAACCCTTTTCCTTGTTTCGCTTATTATTTTCTTTGACGATCTCTACCACCATATTGTTGTATCAGTGCCTGTTCATTCCAAACCTAAAAGATTATGAATGCAACTTTGATAAGATCAATAATGCAAGATGTTTACATAGACAAACATATCAGATTAATATTAAGATTGACAAATAATTATCAACCCGCAAGAAGAGACCGGGATTGATTTACCTGCAGAAGAAGAGGTACGTGTTGTCGTATTGATGGTGGTGGCCTTGTATTAATGTTGGTGGCCTATGTGTCAACGAACTGTGAAAAATTTCATGGCATGTATGATGATTAATTATTTTCAAAGGATGTGGCATTTAACTATGTCAACGATGATTAAGTTTAAAGTGGACAAGCGAAACCAGAGCTTCCCCATTCATTGGAAATAGTCCCAATTGCTTGATTATGCAGACGAGAAAACTTTCGAGCCCAATTAGTTTTTGTATAGCACTTACCCTATGCTATGATTTGTCCTTCTTTATCCATATGAAACAAGTGAATTCAATGTGTCCTTGTATGATATAATCATTGTCGAACAATGATTTTGATTGCAAGTTGATCTTAAACATCTAGGTGGATGTATATTCACAATGGTGGAAAATATGGCCGAAGCAAGTCCATGTTTAACATTGCATGCAAGCCCAAGTATGGTTGAATGATGAGCTTAAAAGCATTTTTCCTCCAATTTTTTTTAAAGTGTCATGTAAGAACCATATCTCAAACACTTTAGATGGTTGAATGATGAGCTTAAAAGCATTTTTTCTCCATTTTTTAAAGTGTCATGTAATAACCATATCTTAAAATTAAACACTTTAGCTTTGTGTATGGGCCATTGAACCTTTATTTTTATAGATGCAACGAAAGTTTATCCCTAATTTGGAATGAATGACGGATATGATGCTTCTTGTGTCGAACATTGTCTTTTTCAATGTTTCTCTGCTATATCTCAAGTACGTACTTTTGGATCTCACTAACCTTCGGTCATTTAACTTGATTTCCCCGTTGATTTCTCATTGTTCATGGTACATGCTAGTAGAAACAATTGATCCAATTAACCTTAAGTCATTTAACTTGTGCTCCTCATTGATTTCTCATTGTTCATTTTGTACATGCTAGTAGAAACATTTGATCGAATGACTAATTTTATAGATACCAAGGACTAAAATATTTAGCAATGTTCAAAAGGACTCTAGCTTCTCACATTGTGTCAAGGTTAGTTGTCATTGGGATGGATGTATGTAAAAGTATTGTGCCATGTTATGGAATGCTTCTGGTTGTACATACAAAGAAGTTGTACCACGAAAGAGATTGGAAACCTTCATTTATCAATTTAGGATGAGACATTCCCTATATAGATAATTGTGCTTGTACTTATTACCAAAGAATTTTTCAAGATTCAGTGTTATCATGTGACATTTTCAAATATTAAACATTTAATTTTAATGTTGTTGCTTTGAAAATAAATTTCCATTTACGGAAATTTGTATTGAAAATTACTAAGGCATGTAATTACTATTTCTGTGATTGTTTAGCAAGAGTTTGGCTTGCCAAATATCCTCTTTTGATGGACAAATGTATGAGATAGATATTTTTAATAAAATAAATGATGGAAATAGACGAAAAAATTAAGTAAAAAGTACATGACTATGATTCCATGAGTGGGAAATATGTTTGAGTTAACTCCCAAATTATTTTTACAAGTGTCAGAAGTTGAATTATGTCACTGCAGCCTCTAAAAATCAAGGATTTGTAAAGATGTGAATTTCTCATGGAGGGAAATGGATGGAAGAGTCTTAGGCAATGGATAAATGAGATATATACAACAGATGTGGGAGGAAATACATTGCTTAGTATGTTGTGAGAAGGAATATTTGTTGGGTGAATACAAGTGGTGTTAGGAAAATTATTTCTCAATTGTACATAATGACCGTGGCTAAGGAGTGAAGCTTAGTTTGTCCTTATGGAGCCATGGTCAGGCTACGGGGTGATCAGGATAAGTAATATTGGGTTTTTTGCATCTATTTATTCCATTTGTTTCCAACACAACTATTACATATATGTATCTTTCTTTGACTACTTTTTACTCATGTTGTTTTATTGAATTTCTTATAGCTACAAGCTCTGATTTATATAGATGAATCTTATTACTCTTGTTGGGTTTATTGATTGCATGTAGCTACATAAGTAAAATGTTAGGAAATAAATTATATATTAATGTACATTAACAATGTTAAGCTACAAAGTGCCTTGGAACCTGATAACCCTGTTTATTTATTTAACGGTTTTGTTATAGATAGGTATTTTATATCATATATATTCTTGTTGTTTAATGAATTCTCTGGTTCACCATAGAAATAATCGATTATAGAAGTTATCCATTGAGAAATCTAAAAGGATTCTTCACCTACTTTTTGATAGGTGTTTCCAAGGTTATTAATCTTACAATTTTCCTAAAATACAATACATATGAAATTCATATAAGTATTCAAATTCAAATAAGAAGAGGTGTCACAAGATAATCATATATACTTATATATATTATATCAATATGAAATATATGAAATTTCATGCTTAGAAAGAAATATTGTAGAATATATTTATATATAAGTGGATAGGCTACAAATATATGGTGAACATGGACATAAAATATTCCAATGAAGAAAAACCATCACATAGAGATTTAGATACACGAAACAGTAATTTATGATAAATAAAGACTCAATCGAATTACTATAAACAGAAAATTGGTTGAGAACATAATTTAATACAAGTCAATTTTTCCAATGTTCTCTTTGAAAAAGAAAACCTAAGTAAGGGATCTACAAAGGGAACTTGAGTACTTCCACAAAGGGAACTTGAGTACTTTTATGAGTAATAAATCTTCCTTTCAAAACTGTGAAAGTATGTGTAATGAACCCCAAGATTTGGGGCTAATTTTTTTTAAGGGTAAAAACTTGAGTCTTATTCTCATTATTCTCATTGTCAACATAGAACCTACAAATATTTAACCATTAGTTATTAGGTTAAATATTTTTTATTCTTATCAAAATCAAAGATTTATATTTATTTTTCATTGATTAACAATAGGAACATACGTTTTGTTCAGATAGGAACATACGTTCAGGATTTTAATAGGACCCTTTCAAATACCGTCAAGGTATACGGGTTCCATTAAGGTGAGAAATTTTCTTTAATCTTTGTTACACGAGGCCTTGATTTAGTTCTATGGAGCTCATACACAGTCTTCTCGGATTTTAATTTTATGTATCTTATGTAAAAACAAATCTAGGGTTCATCCTTTTATTTGATTAAGATTAGTGGAATTTGTTTTTTCGTTAGATAAGAAAGATTCATGACATTTCCATGCGTGAATATCATTTCGTCTTTCATATGAAAAATATATTTTATTGAGTTTTATATGTACTTATTATAGAGTATCGTATCCACCCTGCGTCGGTTCTCTATACACCTGGTGCCATACATGTACAAAAATATACTTACCTAACTTGGATCTTCTTTTACCGGAACAAAATTTCTCATGCATTATTATTTTCCAAATCTCACATATATTTAGACGAGTAAGATCTAGAATGTTATTTACAGTATCTCTTTTTTTATTCAAGATAAATTATGGAGTCCTCTTGATCTTAATATATTTAGGTCCTGCACAATGAGAAATGTATTAATATATATAATTTTTTTCACCTAATTGTTTTAGTTCTGTAATTTCCTCTTATTTAGTTCTGTAATTTCCTCTTATTTGTGTTCTTTTCTGGTAATCAATTTGGTAATTTAGAAGCCTCAATAGCACTGACAGGACACTTTGATTCAAGTCCCATGAGTTAGCTTAATTGACAAAAAGTGCGCACACTCTCTCGTGTTATGGGGAAAGGTAACTAAACCTTTATTCTTCCATTCCTATAAAAAGTTCAAATTATTATTTCTTCTTTTATCCACGAGTATTTAAATAATTCCAAGGTTGTCTTCTATTTTAAAAATATACTATTTAACTTTCCATAGATTAGGATTTCATATAATAACGCAGATTTTCTTAAGTCCTCATTTTCTCAGATTATAACCAGAATATAAAATTCTAAGTAGAGGTATCTATGAGTCATAAAGTAATTAATCAACTCATGTAACATATATTCATTTATACAGATTCAATCATGTACCATAGAAATAAAATAAATTATGTGACTACATATCAATCATTAATCACAATAGGAACCATAGAAATAAAATAAATTATGTGACTACATATCAATCATTAATCACAATAGGAACCGTAAGATACATTTATACATGTTCCATCATGTAGCATTTATATACATTCTGTAGCTACATGCAAATCCATAAAATCCATTAAACAATAAATTACAACTATGTTTGTAAAATTTAACATCTAACAACAATAAAAGAGATTTAAAAAAAAATGCATATCTGAAATCGTGATGCTGGAACAACAAATGGAACAGTAGATAGAGGACACTTCAGATTACTTGTCTTGATCACCCCTAGCATGGCCATGACTCCATAAGGGAAAAACTAAGTATCACTCCTTAGCCACTATCTATACAGTTCATAAAATCATTTTCCTAACACCACTTGTTCTCATAACAACAAATAGTCATCCCTCACACATATGTTGTATATCATAATGCCTAAGACTTTTCCTTAACCTTCCCTCCTTGGGAAATTTAGAGCTTAGCAAATCCTTAATTTTTAGGGGCTGGCAGTGACATAACTCAACTTCCGACACTTGTAAAAATCAACTCTAAGTTAATTCAAACATGTTTCCCACTCATGGATTCATATTCACCTACTTTTAACCTGACTATACCAATTTGTAGCATCCCCCAACCACCCAAGCTAGGGACACACCACCACAATATTGTTGTGTTCGATCTCTTCACCATCTGTTGGGCAATGTCACTTGAACTAAAAACTTCTCACTCCGTTTCTGATAGTCAAAACTGTCCATTCCCAGGTATAGACCTATTGGGATATGGAATACAAAGATCTTTGCAGAACATCATACATATAAATTCAACAATAAAATTCATTCTACTAATACACAATTTAATGCGGAAATCACAACCATTTTATACAAACAACTCACACATGCAACATTATAATTATCAAGACATGCACAAGATACACAATATAAAAATTAACATAGAAATGGTACTTGTCTTTTTATGAAGGTCACCATCTACGTGCAAATATTCCACTAACCTCCCAGCCTTAGACCAGCTGCTCATCACTCTCAGTAGTGGGTCACCCCTAAGCTGCGACTAAACTCCACACCAGTAAAGGGAATCCTAGGCTGGGATGAGGTTACAAAGTCTCCAGGAAGGATTTTTTCCCCAGTATTTCACTCACATCCACATCTTATAGTCCCTCATTCCCCATATGCCTATCCCACTCGAGGGAGTGTGCCCCTTATCTTCTCGACAGTCCTTCGGTTGCCGCACTCCCCTTCTAGGGATTCAACAACAAGCCATAAAGGAAGTCTCAGAGAACTACAAATGTCATGAGTCTCCGTCTGGGAAAATCACTTTCGGAGAAACCTCTCTCACCTGGAGAGAGTTTCTCACAGGTCCGACAACCTGCTTCATCTATCCACGAGCATGACAACCCACCTCCTCAATTCCACAGATCTGAAAACCTGCTTCTTCAATCCATCTACCAGACCAATCCAGTATGGGTAATCACAACATCGAATCGGGTATGGGTTTGGTAAGGACCATAAAACAAACTAGTCTAGAGAAAAACATGGGCAACAACAACAATTGTCTAAGGGCGATCGGACTCAGGAACAAAACAGACGTGCTATGTTGCACAAAGAAGTATAGGTTAGCTTCATGTGTTGCAGGTTACAAAGCTTGCATGAAAGTTGCAAAGGTCAACGATGGAGGTAGTGGATGTTGCGTGAATGCCCAGTATGAGTGCGTGAGTGGCTCGGGTGCATGGCAAGAATGGCTGACTAAATCCACAATGAATGATTTCCCCCACATAAATATGCATGTGCCAAGATTGACACATGGCTCTCTTGGGGGTTTGTTTCTCCCCACTTGGAGTTCTTTCCTTTCCCAAAGGAACTTAGGATAACAAGGTTTATTTCCCAAACTTTAGTCTTTAGGAAAATATATTATAATATTCCCTTGGGGTTAAGCCCTCAAACTTAGCCCTTTTCCCTAGCCTATTATCCCCTTTCCCTTTCCCTTCTCAGTGGAGCTTAGTCCCCCATAAATCATTCTTAGTGGTTGGTCTACACACAATGATGTATTTTTATGAATGATTTGCATAATTACATATACAAAAATAGGTTCACTGGCCTTAACATCTAGGCTCTCTGGCCTAATATTCACATAAGCCTCTGAGATTATAAACACTTATCTCACCAACCTATAAACATAATTACAATTCAGCATGGGCTCAACCTTGGGGTATTACAATCCTCTCCCCTTATTTATGCAGTGTCCTCAGTGCATAATATTTACATATTACAACAAGATTTTAAAAAATATTCAAAACAATGTGGGTATTCTGCACGCATGACCTCTTCGTGCTCCTTAGTGGAATTATCAAGACCATACTAGGTCCATTGGACCTTTACAAGCTTGATGGATTGATTCCCGAGTTGTTTGGTTTTCTGGTCCAGAATGTGTACCGGATGCACTTGAAAAGTGTCTTCTTACTCCACATTCTACTTCAATCATGTGTGATTGAAGTTCTTCTTGCTTGTTCTCCAGGGATGTAGAAATCCTTGTAACACTTATACCCATGTCCTCCACTGTTTCATCTTGCTTTACATTGTGGAAAACTCTCACTTTGTCACTTCTGTGTGGACAATCTCTATACATATGATCTCCTTTACAATCCCAACATTGAATGGGTGTCGACCTTGGCCTTTGTCCACCTTCCTCAATCACTTTGGGCTCTCTAGGGGTTTGTTGTCCCTGAGAAATGTTTTTGAAGAAGGATGGATTATTCCCTTTCTTCCTCTGATCCATCTTGAATTTCTTCTTGTCTTCCAAAGCTCTTTGGAAAGTAGGCTTTCCTTTATGATGATCATATAAGCACGTGGCCCTCCTTATGGTTTCCTCCAAATTATTGGGATCATCATACTAAATTTTATCACTGATTAAAGATGGCATCCCACTCAAGTATCTCTCGATCTTATTTGTTTCATATTCGATGAAGGAGACATACTTCAACAGTTCTAAAAATATCCTTTCATATTCATCAATGGTCATGTTGTCGAGCTTGAGTTCTAAGAACTCTTTCATCTTTTTTTCATAATACCTCTTGGTTTTATTTCTTCTCAAAATTCTTCTTGAATTCCCTCCAAGTCACATTCTTCTCTCTGATGTGTTTCACTTGCACAAGATGATACCACCACATGGATGTCTTTTGTTTAAGTTGGTAGATAGTAATTCTTCCTTTTGCATGAGAAGAATAATTATGCAATTGGAAATATTTTCTCATACCTAACAACCATCTCTCAACATCTTCATCCTTCGTGTGCTCTCCATCAAAAGTAGGAGGTTTGATATTATTCATTTCTCCCTTCAGTTCATCCACCGCAAACCTATTATGCTTCCTAGGAGGGGATGGACTTGAGATACTATGTGCCCTCCTTTTGGATTACCTTTGGGAGTGTTTCTGTTGTCTGCTACAACTCCTTGATCTTCCTTTTTCCTGAGGGGTCCTGTGGCTTTTTGATTTGCTGGAGCCACTCTCCTTATCCAATTTCTTTTCAATTCTTTCCAAGCTCTTCATTAACTTCATATTGAAGTGTTCTTGTTTCTCCTTGGCTTTCATAACCCTTTCATTATCATCCTTGTGAATCTGGACACCTTTTTGCAAATTTCTAATGGTCTCTACCATATCCATGTTATCATGGTTTCCTTCTTCATGTCCATTGGAGTTGGTTCCTTCCATACCCAACTGGACATTCATCCCTTTGAATGCATCTTCTTGACTATAGAATATATGTGTATCATCCATCTCTCTACACTCTGTGATGATCTGATCTGATCAATCTGTTGTTAATTCTGCAAAATGTGCAGCTAGCAAAATCTTGTAAGGCTAACTGATTCAACAATTTTATAAAAACATGATCCATTTTGTTTCAATAACCTATCATACTTCTTTTCTTCTTTAGGTGCAGGCCCTTGATACCCATTCCACAGACTCCTTTTTCTAAGCCCCATTTTCATCCTTAAAACAAATAACTTCCAGGCACTAACCCTTTTTTATTTGGCCCTCAATCGCATGTGAGCAAGCGCTAGCATATAGTTTCTTATCCAGAGCCTCGCGAAATTCGGGGCTCCAAAAATTTAGGATTTGACGGTTTCTCCTTCTACACATCACAAAACCCCTGAATCGTCGAATGAGCGAACTCATTGTGCAGTACACCTTCGAGACCTTATTATAAGAACCCTACATTTAATATTGTAACCAAGGGATTAAATCTCTTACCAAGTGCTACAACCACAGTATTATGCATGTTCCAATCTCGTTAGGGGAAAAACTCTTGATATGTCGATCACTTTAAGATTGGTAGTCCTGGACAATTTCGGAACTCGAAAATTCTCACGGTTTAACACCAACCCCATATTTTGCAATGTAAATATGTGCGATGGAGTGGAAGTCAACGTCCACTATTGATATTTTTCCCGATGGAGATCTACGATCCTAGTTGATTGCGGGATGTGAATATCTCCCTTGTTAATTTTCCTTTGGAATTCCGTAATCATTCTCAGCTATTGATATATTCCTCATAGATTCGACGATCGCGATTAAATTACTGTTGATCTAGCATTTTAAAACTTTTGAACCTTCTGGGGTCCACTTAGTACAATTGTGATCAATTAAGGTGTTGACACATGGCCCCACTGTCAAGTGACACATGTCAGGTCACAATTGGTACATAAGGCTTGTCAAAGGTACAAAATAAAGTGACACATTGCAGGAATATAATAATTCCACATCACCCTAGGTGATGTCATCATGCCACATCACATTGGTTCTTTAGAACTTCGACACTTCGGGATTCAAAATATTTTACATCCACAACTTGTTAAATCTCGAATGTCGACTTTCGAACAATCGATTCTCGTAGCTTCGTTACTTCGACAATTTCTTCTCATCTGTACATTCTCAAAACCGTCGATTTGATGACTGTCGAACAATTGTTTCCCATAGCTTTGAGACTTCAACTATTTCTTCTCATTGATAGATTTTCAAAACTGTCGAACTGTCGACTTTCGAACAACTGATTCTTATAGCTTTGAGACTTCAGTGATTTATTCTCATCAACACATTTTCAAATCTGTCGAACTGTCAGTTCTTGAACAATTGCTTCTCATAGCTTCAGGAATTCGTTGATTTATTCTCATCGGCACATTCTCAAAACTGTCAAACTTCCACCTTCTGAACTCCCGATCAAGTCCACATCACCCTGAAGTTCCTTAACTTTGACACTTTGGAATATCACTTCTCCTTTGCACACTTTAAAACTCGCGAACTGTTGAACACTGAGATATCGAACTAACTGATCTGCAGACACGTAGCTTCGATAATGGACGATCTGGATTGGTTATGGATTTTAGGACTTTGGAGAAACTCTACTCCGCACAATCTCAAACGGATTTCCCCAAACACCAAACTGTCAAACCACTTGGGAAATCCAATGGTCCTCCTTCTCCCGAATGATATATGACTGAGAATAACTAAGGGAATTCGTAGCTTTGGGGCTTCGGGATCTGGGACTTCAAAGGATTTCTCTATTGAAACACAACACAACCATCGGACTGTCAAAACTCTGAATAAGATGATGTTTTGACATGTGTCCTCAAACACTAACGGCCTAGATTAACTCTAGAGTTTAGGAATTCATAGGATTTCCCCACTGAAACAATGCACAACCCATGTACTTCAAAACTCCGAACATTGGTTAATATGCGGACACGTATCCCTAGAAATTGGAGGGTTTGGATTGGTTCTGGACTTCAAGACTTTGGGACTTCGGAGGATCTCCCTGCTAAAACACCACACAACCTCGGGACTATTGAAAATCTATATCTAACGATTGTCAAGGGTCTGTCCCCTCCCAAAAAAATCCAACATCCCAAATTTAATTTTTGTGGTTCCAAACCCACGGTTACAGCAGTCACATTTCTCTACTAACTTTCTCGAACCGCTATACCTCTATAGCTTTCCAATACCACCCAGGAAATCTCTCAGCGTGGCTCTAGGACTTTGTACATCAATTCCTTGGGGATTTTTTACTCCAAATTCCACATTTGTGGCCCATCCAGGTTCAATGTTGAAACCATGGGCTCTGATACCAATTTATAGCGTCCCCCAACCACCCAAGCCGGGGACACGCTACTAAAATAATGTTGCATTTGAGCTCTTTTCCATCTGCTGGGAAATGTCACCAGAACTAAAAACATCTCTCTCTATTTCTGATGGTCAGAACTATCCATGCCCAGGTATAGACCTACTGGGCTATGGCATACAAAATCATACATACAAATTCAACAATAAAATGCATTCTACTAATACACAATTTAATGCGGAAATCATAACCATTTTATACAAACAACTTACACATGCAACATTATAATTATCAATACATGCACACGATAGACAACATTAAAGTTAACATAGAAATAGTAATTATATTCTTATGAAGGTTACCAACTATGTGCATACCTTCCACGAACCTCACATCCTTAGACCACATTACTCATCACTCTCAACAGTGGGTCACCCCCAAGATGGGACTAAACTCCACTCAGGTAAAGAAAATCCTAGGCTAGGTTGAAGTTACAAATTCACGAGGAATGATTTTGTCTCCAGGAGTCCACTCACGTCCACAACTTATAGTCCCTAATTCCCCACCTGCATGTCCCAACCCAGGGAGTGTTCCCCTTCTCTGCTCGACATTCTTTTGGCTGCCCCACTCCCCTTCCAGGGCTTCAATAATAGGTTGGATAGGAAGTCTCAGAGAACTACAACTGTCGTGAGGCTCTGTTTGGGAAAATCACTTTCTCAACAACCTCTCTCACCTGGAGAGAGCTGCTTACAGGCCTGAAAACCTGCTTCTTCTATCCACGGGCTTGATAACCCACCTCTTCAATTCCATAGACCTGGCAACCTGCTTCTTCATTCCAACTCCCAGACCAATCCAATCTGGGTAATCACAACACCGAATCGGGTATGGCTCTGGTAAGGACCATAAAAAACACCAGTCTAGAGAAAAACGTGCGAAGAAACAAAAATTGGCTAAGGGCGATCAGACTCAGGCACAAAATAGACGTGTTATGTTGCACAAAGAATTATGGGTTAGCTTCTTGGGTTGTAGGTTATATAGCTTGCATAAAAGTTGCAGAGGTCAATGATGGAGGTAGTAGATGTTGTGTGAATTCTCAATCTGAGTGCGTGAGTGCCTCGGGTGCATGGAAAGAATGGATGACTAACTCCACAATGACTTATTTTCCCCACATAAATCTGCACGTGCCAATATAGACACATGGCTCTTTTTGGAGTTCGTTTCTCTGCACTTGAAGTTCATTCATTTCCCAAAGGAACTTAGGATAACAAGGTTTACTTCCCAAACTTTAGTCTTCAGGAAAATATATTATAATATTCCCTTGGGGTTAAGCCCTCAATATTATCCATTTTTCCTATCCCCTTAGCCCCTTTCCCTTTCCCTTCCCAGTGGGTATTATTCCCCCATAACTCTTTCTTCATATTCGGTCTACACGCAACAATGCATTTTTATTAATGATCTACATAATTACATATACAAAAATAGGCTCACTGGACTTAGCATCTAGGATCTTTGTCATAATATTCACATAATCCTCCCAGCTTATAAACACTTGTCTCACCATCCTATAAACACAATTACAATTTAGCAGGGGTTGGGCCTTGGGGTATTACAATCCCCTCCCCTTATTTATGCATTGTCCTCAGTGCATCATATTTACATATTACAACAATATTTTACAAAATCTTCAAAACGATGTGGGTATTTTTCTCGCATGGCCTCTTTGTGCTCCCAAGTTGCATCCTCAGGAACGTACCAGGTCCATTGGACCTTTACATTCTATATGGCTCGATTCCGGAGCTTCTTGGTTTTCTAGTCCATAATGCGTACCGAATGCACTTGAAAAATGTCTTCTTGCTCCACCCGAATCACATTCCAATCAATAACATGATAAGCATTAGGTATATATTTATTAAGCAATGATACATGGAATACATTATGAATGGTCATATATGAAGGAAATGCAATCATATAAGCTACCGATCCAATCCCCTCTAGGATTTCAAATGGCCCACAATATATGGATGCCAAATTGAAACAGTTTCCCAACTTCAAGGAACTTCCGTTGGCCTTCACTTTCAAGAATGCATGATCACCCACTTTAAATTCTTTTTGGGTTCTTCCCTTGTTAGCATAGTTTTTCTTCCTTTCTTGGGAAACTTTTAGATTATGTTTAATCTTCAACGTTTTCTCTTCTGTTTCCCTGAGCAACTCTAGCCCAATGAATACTCTATCTGTTGGGTTGTCCCATCTTACTGGTATGTTTCACTTTCTACCATAAAGTGCCTCAAATGGGCTCATCTTCAGAGATGCCCGATACCCATTGTTTTAGGCAAATTCTACCAAGTGTAGATAATCCTCCCACTTTTATGGTTTGTCCATCACATACACTCTTAGCATATACTCTATCACTTGGTTCACCCTTTCTATTTTCACATCAGACTCGGGATGATAAGCTGTACTGATGTTCATATTTGTTTTGAACTCTTTGACTAATCCCCTCCATAACTTTGAGGTAAAATTTGGGTCTCTATTAGACACAATTGTCTTGTGAAGTTCATGCAAGCTTGTTGCTTCCCTCATATAAATATAAACAACATTGGTTTCTTTGTGAGTAATCTTCATTAGAATGAAATAGGAAACTTTAGTAATATTGTCCACCACCACCATGATAGCATCATGTTGTTTGCTCATTCTGGAAAATTTTGTGATGAAATCCATTGTCACAACTTCCCACTTCCACTCAGGAATGGGAAATGGTTGCAAAAACGCAACTGGGTGTCTATGCTCATCCTTGACCTTTTGACACTCCAGACATTTATCAATGTACTCAACAATTTCTTTATTCATACATGTCCAATAGTATTGGATTTTGACTACTGCAACTATTTTCTGATATCTTGGGTGTCTAGCATAAGGTACATTATGCATATATTTCAAGATAATACTCTCAATTGATGAGAATTGGGTACATAAATTATGTTCTTGTATATGAGAATTTCATCATTTCCTAATTTATAATTTTCAACCTTTTGTTGCATTCTAGCTTCCTACAATTTTGTTACCAACTCCATGTACTTCAAATCTGCTTTTGTAGCCTCAGAAATTCTAGATTTAAGATCAGTTTGATACAAGCTAATGATTGTAGCATGAATTTCATGCACTCTCCTCCTAACTGCATCAACCACTTTGTTTTCTTGTGCTTTGATGTGCTCGATATCAAACTCATACTCATAGAGGAATTCTAACCATCTACTCTGCCTTCCATTTAAGGTTGGTTGATCAAACAAATATTTCAGATCATTATGATCTATCCTTAACTCAAATCATTTTCCCATGAGGTAGAGACTCCACTTCTTCAAGGTGTGTACTATTTCTTCCAACTAAAAATCATGAGTGGCATAGAGACTTTCACGCTCTTTCAATTTTTTGGATTCAAAACATACCACAAATATGTTCTAAATAAGGACTCCACCAAGTCCTTTGTGTGCATCTATGGAAACCACAAAATATTCATTTGGATCTATAATTCTTAGAGTTGGAGCACTAGTTACCAACTAATTCAATTGCTGGAAGACCTTTTCACTCTTTGTTGTCCACTGAAACTTCACCCCCTTCTTTTGCAATGAAGTGATCGGGTGAGAAATCCTTGAAAACCCTACAACGAATCTTCTCTACTATCTAGCTAGACCCATCAAGGATCTAAGTTATGTCACATTATTAGGTGTTGTCCACTCTTTAATAGCTTCAATATTTTTAAGGTCCAGTTCTTTCCCTTCTTCGGATATGATATGCCCCAAATAGTGAATTTGGTTCTGATAAAATGAGCACTTTCTCAATTTGGCATACAACTGGTGTTCTCTTAACACTTGTAGCACCATCCTCAAGTGGCGCTCATGTTCTTCATACGAATTGGAATATACAAGCATGTTATCAAAAAATACAATGACAAACTTGTCTAAGTATTCACAAAAGATACCATTCATTAAGCACATGAAAAAAACTGGAAGATTTGATAACCCAAATGGCACCATTGTGAACTCATAATGACCATATGTTGTTCTGAAGGAAGTCTTGTTGATGTCTTCATCTCTGATCCTTACTTTATGGTATACATATCTTAGATAAATCTTTGAAAATATCCTTGCATCCTTTAATTGATCAAAGAGATCATCAATCCTTGGCAAATGATACTTGTTCTTTATAGTTACCTTGTTCAATTTTCTAAAGTCAATACACAACCTCAATATCCCATCTTTCTTATTCACAAATAAAACCAGGGAACCCAAAGGTGACACACTTGGGCATATATACCCTTTCTTCAGAAGCTCTTCAAGATTCATTTGCAACTTCTTCATCTCTGGTGTACTCATCCTGTAGGGATTCTTAGATACTAGAGCTACCCCAGGCATTAAGTTTATAGAGAAATCAATATCTATCTTTGGAGGTAATCTTGGTATCTCCTTGAAAACATCTTCAAAATCTTTTAGGACTACATAATCCTCAAGATTTGCCACCTTATCCTTAGGTGCTTCCTCCATATGAGCTACAAATATTTGGCAGCCCTTCCTGTAATAGTTCTTCAGATTCATTGATGATACCTCTTGGATAGTAACTTCCCTAGTATTCCCTTTACCCGGGTGAATTTTAGTCCCAGCTCGAGGGTGACCCACTGCTAAGAGTGATGAGTAGCGTGTTCTAAGGCTGGGAGGTTCATGGAAGGTTTGGATGCAGTTGGTGACCTTTATAAAATGATTTTACATAATTAACATCAAATTGATCATATCAGATCAATGCATAGTTAGAGAGATGGATGATACACATATAGTCTACAGTCAAGAAGATGAAGTCAGAGGGATGAATGTCTAGTTGGGCATGGAAGGAACCAACTCCAATGAACATGTATATGGTAGATACCATTAGAGACCATTAGAGACCATGGATGATAACATGGATATGGTAGAGACCATTAGAAATTTGTAGAAAGATTTCCATAGTCACAAAGAGGATAATGAAAGGCTTATGAAATCCAGGGAGCAACAAGAAGAATTCAATATGAAGTTAATGAAGAGAGTGGATAGAATTGAAAAGATATTTGATAAGGAGAGTGGATCCAACAAATCAGGAAGCTAAAGGACCCATCAGGAAAAAGGAAGGTCAAGGAGTGGTAGCAGACAACATCAACACTCCCAAAGTAAATCCAAAAGGAGGGCATATAGTAGCTCAAGTCCGTCCCCCACCAGGAAGCATAAAAGGTCTAGGGTGGATGAACAGAAGGGAGAAATGAATAATATCAAACCTCCTACGTTTGATGGAGATCACAAGAAGGATGAAGATGCTGAGACATCTATGCTAGGCATGAGAAAATATTTCCAATTGCATAATTATTCTTCTCATGTAGAAGGAAGAATTGATATCTACAAGCTTAAAGGAAAGGCATCCATGTGGTGGGATCAAATTGTGCAAGTGAAACACATCAGAGAGAAGAATGTGACTTGGAGGGAATTCAAGAATCATTTTGAGAAGAAATACTTAACCAATAGGTATTCTGAAAAAAAGATGAAACAATTGTTCGAACTCAAGCTAGGAAGCATGACCATTGGCGAATATGAAAGAAGATTTTTAGAATTGTTGAAGTATGTATCCTTCATCAAAGATGAAAAAGTTAAGATCTAGAGATACTTGAGTGGGATTCCATCTTTCATCAGTGATAAAATTTAGTATGATGATCCCAAGACTTTGGAGAAAACCATAAGGAGGGCCAAGTGGTTATATGATTAGCATAAAGGAAAGCCTACTTTCCAAATATCTTTGAAAGACAAGAAGAAATTCAAGATGGAGCATAGGAAGAAGGGGAACAAGCCACCCTTCTTTAGAAATAATTCTGAGGGACAAAAAAACCCTAGATATCCTAGGGTGACTAAGGCAGGTGGAGAAAGGACAAGGTTGACACCCATTCAATGTTGGGGTTGTAAAGGAGATCATATGTATAGATATTGTCCACACATAAGTGATAAAGTGAGAGATTTCTACAATGTTCAAGAATATGAAACAATGGAGGACATGGGGAGAACTGTTCCAATGATCTATGCATCCCTGGACAACAAGAAATAATAATTTCAATAACACATGATTGAAGTAGAAGGTATGATAAATAGCCATGCCTTTACTATTTAAATATACTCAGGATCTAGTCATAGTTACATAAATCCTAAAGTTGTGAAAATATTGAAATTTCCAAGATGCAAGAATGAGAAATATTGGATGGTACAACTGGCTACAGGAGCCAAGAGAAAAGTTGTTGAGCTAGTTAAATCATGTCCAGTGGACATGAAGGGGCTAAGTACCAAGGGATATTTGAACATCCTACCCTTGGTTTCATATGACTTTCTAATTGGTATGGATTAGTTGGACCAACACCATTCTTTCTTTGACTGTCGTAACAAAGAATTTACTTTCCTAAACGAGGAAGCGAACCCAAGAACAGTCTAATGAATTCCTCTAGAAGTTACTATCCGAGATATCTCAATAATGAAACTAAAGAAGTGTTACAGGAAGGGATTCCAAATATTTGGAGCTCATATGGAGGAATCACCCAAGGATAAGGTGCCAAATCTTGAGGATTATGAAGTCATGAAAGATTTTGATAGTAGCCCCCGACCACCCAGGCCAGGGATACGCTATCAAAATAATGTTTTTTTCGAGCTATTTGCCATCTGTTGGACAATGTCACTTGAACTAAAAACTTCTCACTCTGTTTCTGATGGTAGGAACTATGCATGCCCAGGTATAGACCTATTGGGCTATGGAATACAAATCTCTTTGAGGAACATCATACATATAAATTCAACAATATAATACATTCGTCTAATACACAATTTAATGTGGAAATCACAACCATTTTATACAAAAATCTCACAAATGTAACATTATAATTATCAAGACATGCACATGATACAAAACATCAATTTTAACATAGAAATGGTACTTATATTTTTATGAGGGTCACCAACTTTGTGTAGAACTTCCATGAACCTCCCAGCCTTATACCACACTTCTTATTACTCTCAACAGTGGGTCACCCATGATATGGCACTAAACTCCACTCGGGTAAAGGGAATCCTAGGCTAGGTTGAGGTTACAAATTCTCCAGGAAGGATTTTGTCCCTAGGATTCCACTCACATCCACAAATTATAGTCCCTCATTCCCCACATGCCTGTACCACCCCATGAATTCTGATCCTTTTCTGCTTGATAGTCCTTCAACTTCCCCACTTCCCTTCCACAGCTTCAGCAACAAGACGAACAATAAGACTCATAGAACTACAACTGTCATGAGGCTCCCTCTAGGAAAATCACTTTCCCAGCAGCCTCTCTCACCTGGAGAGAGTTGATCACAGTCCTGGAAACCTTCTTCTTCTATCCATGAGCCTCACAAACCACATCTTCAATTCCACAAGCCTAGAAACCTGCTTCTTTAGTCCATCTCCCAGACCAATCCAGTCCCGGTAATCACAACAACAAATCGGGTATGGATCTAGTAAGGATCATAACCACAACATTCTAGAGAAAAACATGGGAAGTAACAAAAATTGGCTAAGGGTGATCAGACTCAAGCACAAAATAGACATTCTATGTTGCACATAGAATTACGAGTTAGCTTCACGGGTTGCAGGTTATAGAGCTTGCATGAAAGTTGCATAGGTCAATGATGGATGTAGTGGATGTTACGTGAATTCTCAGATGAGTGTGTGAGTGCCTCAGGTGCATGGAAAGAATGGTCGACTAACTTCACAATGACTAATTTTCCCCACATAAATCTGCATGTGCCAAGATTGACACATGGCTCTCTTGGGAGTTATTTTCTTCCCACTTGGATTTCATTCATTTCCCAAAGGAACATAGGATAACAGGGTTTATTTCCAAAACTTTAGTCTTTAGGAAAATGTATTATAATATTCCCTTGGGGTTAAACCGTCAAGCTTAGCCCTTTTTCCTATCCTCTTAGCCCCTTTCCCTTTCGCTTTCCCTTTCCAATGGAGCTTAGTCCCCCATAACTCTTTGTTCGTGGTCAATCTACACACAACCATGTATTTTTATTAATGATATTCATAATTACATATACAAAAATAGGTTCACTGGCCTTAGCATCTACGCTCTCTGGCCTAACATTCACATAAGAATCCCAACTTATAAACACTTGTCTCACCAGCCTATAAATACAATTACAATTTAGTATGGGCTTGGCCTCGGGGTATTACAATCCCCTCCCCTTATTTATTCATTGTCCTCAGTGCATCATATTTACATATTACAACAAGATTTTCAAAAATATTCAAAAAGATGCGGGTATTCTACTCGCATGGCATCTTCATGCTCTCAAGTGGGATCCTCAGGACTGTACCAGATCCATTGGACCTTTACAAGCTCAATGTTTTGATTCCAGAGCTACTTTGGTTTTTGGTGAAGAATGTGTACCAGATGCACTTGAAAAGAGCCTTCTTGCTCCACTTGAATCACATTCAAATCAACAATATGATTAACATCATGAATATATTTATTAAGAAATGATACATGGAATACATTATGAATTATCATAGATGCCGGAAATGCAATCATCTAAGCTACTAGCCCAATCCTCTCTAGGATTTCAAATGGCCCACAATATATGGTTTTCAAATTGGAATAGTTTCCTGAATTTAGGAAAATTATGTTGGCCTTCACTTTCAAGAATACATGATCACCCACTTTAAACTCCCTGGGTTATTCCCTTGTCAGCATAGATTTTATCTTGGGATTCTTTTAGATTATGTTTAATATTCAACATGTTCTCTTCCATTTCCCCGAGCAACTCTATCCCAACCACTACTCTATCTGTTGGGTTGTCCCAACTTACTAGTGTGTTGCACTTTCTTCCATAAAGTGACTCAAATGGGCTCATCTTCAGAGTTTTGTGATACCCATTGTTGTAGGTAAATTCTACCAAGTATATATAATCCTCCCACTTTGATGGTTTTTCGATCACATGCATTCTTAGCATATCCTCTATCACTTGTTTCACCCTTTATGTTTGTCCATCAGACTTGGGATGATAAGTTGTACTGAAGTTCATATTTGTTATGAACCCTTTGAATAATCCCCTCCAAAACTTTGAGGTAATATTTGGTTCTTTTCCTGACATAGTTGTCTTTGGAATGCCATGAAAGCGTTCTACTTCCCTCATATAAATATCAACAACATTGGTTGATTTGTGAGTAATCTTCATTGGAATGAAAACAACATCTTTAGTAACTTGTCCACTACCGCCATGATAGCATCATGTTTCTTTATTGTTCTGGGAAATTTGGTGATGAAGTCCATTTTCACCATTTCTCATTTCCACTCAAGAATTGGGAAGGGATGCAACAACCCAGTTGGGTGTCTATGCTCATCCTTGACCTTTTAACACTCCATACATTTAGCATTGTACTCAACAACTTTTTATTCACACCTGGCCAATAGTATTGGCTTTTGACTGTTGCAATTGTTTTGTAATATATTGAGTGTCCATCATAAGGCACATTATGCATCTCTTTCAAGATCATACTCCTCAATTCATGAGAATTGGGTACATAAATTATATTCCTATATAGGAGAATTTTATCATTTCCCAATTTATAATTTTCAACCTTCTGTTGCATTTTACCTTGCTGCAATTTTGTTACCAACTCCATGTACTGCAAATATGATTTTCCAGCCTCAAATTTTTTTCCTTTAAGATTAGTTTGATACATGCTAATGGTTGTAGCATGAAGTTCATGCACTCTCCTACTAAGTGCATCAACCACTTTGTTTTTTTTTCCTTTGATGTGCTTGATACCAAAGTCATACTCAGAGAGGATTTCTAACCATCTACTCTGCCTTGCATTTAAAGTTGGTTGATCAAACAAATATTTCAAACCATTATGATCTATCCTTAGATCAAATATTTTTCCCATGAGGTAGTGCCTCCACTTATTCGAGGCGTGTACTATTGTTTCCAAATCCAAATCATGAGTGGCATAGAGCCTTTCATGCTCTTTCAATTTTCTGGATTCAAAACATACCAAAAATCCGTTTTGACTAAGGAATATGCCAAGTCCTTCTTTGCATGCATATATGAAAACCACCAAATCTTCATTCAGACATGGAATTCTCATAATTGGAGCACTAGTTAACAATTTCTTTAATTGCTGGAAGCTCTTTTAACTCTCTGTTTTCCACTGAAACTTCACCCCCTTCCTTTGCGAGGAAGTGGTCAGGTGAGAAATCCTTGAAAACCATGAAATGAATCTTCTGTAGTAGCCAGCTAGACCCATGAAGGATCTGAATTCAATCACATTCTTAAGTGTTATCCACCCTTTAATAGCTTCAATCATTTTAAGGTCCACTATTATCTATTCTTCGGATATTATGTGCCCCAAATAGTGAATTTGGTTCTAGTAAAATGAGCACTTGCTCAATTTGGCATATAATTGGTTGTATATTAACACTTGTAACACCATCCTAAAGTGATTTTCATCTATTTCTTCTGACTTACTGGGGAAACATTTCAAGATGTTCACAGACCATTCAACGCTCAAATACCTAGTCAAAAAGCTAGTGTTGGGGGGGAGAATTTGCAAATGGCTATTGTTGTTTCAAGAATTTTATTTTGACGTAATAGTCATGCTAGGGAAGCTAAACGTAGGACTTGATCACCTTTCAAGGATCACGAATGGGGAGGAACCTACAAATCTAGAGGACAAGTTTCCAGATGCACAGTTATTTTTAGTCCAGATCGTCGATGAATACTTCACAGACATTATCCAATACTTGAGTACAGGGACTTCACCACAATAATATAACACTGTGTAGAAGAAAAACTTGGTAGTTTGGGCTGCAAACTATCAATTGATTGCAAGACACTTATACAAAATGGGCACAGATAGCAACTTGAGAAAATGTGTGCTAGAACATGAAAGACCAAGGATTTTAGCAGAATCTCGTGAGGGAATATAAAGAGGAAATTATGCAGGAAAAGATACCATGTAGAAGGTATTGCATGCGGGACTATGGTGGCCGAGAATTCACAGGGAATCAAAAGAGTAGTGCCAGAAATGCGATGTATGCCAGAGGGTTGGTAAACCAAATAGAAGGTACGAGATGCCCCTGTGACCACATGTAACTTTGCATGTATTTGATAAATGGGAAATAGACTATGTGGGACCAATTAAACCACTAGAAAAAAGGATAGGATTGAGGTGCATTATCACCGTGATGGAATATCTAACAAGATGGGTGGAAGAAGCACCAATAAAAGATTGCAGCGTAGAGACAACAACACACTTCCTATTCGAACAAGTGATCAACAGATTTGGTTTCCCCGGTATTTTGATGAGTGACCAAGGCACTCACTTCATTAATAGTACTATTAAATCTATGACTAAGTAATTTTAAGTTCATCATCAAAAGAGTACACCGTATCATCCCCAAACAAATGGAACAGTAGAAGCCTTTAACAAGATCCTTGAAAATGCACTAATGAAGATCTGTAACGTTAATAGGGATGATTGGGACCTAAATATACCAACATTATTGTGGGCATACAGTACCACATGCAAGAAGTTGACAGGACAAACACCATTCAGATTGGTATATGGATAAGAAGAAATGGTGCCACTAGAATTTTTGGTACCCAGTCTACACGTAGCAACAATTATGAACATGACAGAACGAGGCACAATACAAGATAGGCTAAATCAACTGATGATCATGTAGGAAGATAGGATTCTAGCAGGGTTCCACCAAGAAGTTTAGAAAGAAAGGGACAAAGCTTGGCATGACAGACATATCAAGAGGAAAAATTTCAAGAAAGGAGACTTAGTGTTGATGTATGAAAGTAAATCCCTTCAACATCCAGGAAAACACAGAATGTACTGGTTAGGACCATACAAAGTAAAAACTATCACAGATGGGGGAGTTCTATAGTTGAAGGATTTAGGAGGTAGATAACTCAAAGGGATGATCATTGGGAGCCGACTAAAGTTGTATAGGGATAGTCGACCCCTTAGCACTTATAAAAATTAATAAATAAAAATATAACAAGAGATAACAACAGAGGTATAGTATGTCAAAAATACAATGAGCACGTACACTAGGAAATGATAGACCGACGGAGACAAGGCAAATGGTCATTACAAAGCAGAAGCAATGGGAAATATGGATATGACAAAAGAAGCACCAACTGACGGTGGCTATCAGAATTGAATGCCAAAAACAACTGACGGGACGTTGCATTAATCGCGCCAATTGGAAATGGCAAGGGGAATCAATGGAAAGTACGCGGGAACCATCGGTTCAATTAAAATGAAATTGCAGTAACATCTCTAACAAGCTTCACATGATGCCAATACAAAGAAATCATGCAGGAGCAGAAAGGTTATTGTGAAATCAGGAAAGGCACAGAGTGATAGAGCATATGAAGAAGAGAGTTAAGGTTACAGAGGTTGCAGAGGCCACTAAGCTCAACAAATGACATATTTACTACCATGGCATCACCCAAACAGGGAGAACCGAGAAAAACTTCTAGATGACCTCAAAGCAGCGCCAAAGCACCATCGTAGCCACAGGGAAGCGAACAACAACCACCTCAGCTTCTGAAGTCGTCAACGTGGATGAAATCTCGTCATATGATATGACACCAGCAAGCGCCACTCCTGTTTTGGAGGAAACCCAACAGACAGCACATGTGGGCATGGACATAAATACACTGGAAGAGGGACATGGCCAATAGGCTAAAGACACAGAAAACCAAGTGCACCCTGAAAACCCTAAAGAAGCCCTAAGAGATAATGGGACAACTCCAAACTAAGAAGAAATGGTCATGCTGGAAACATCACAGACAACTATGCCAGAACAACCATAGGAGGGATCAGTGGAAGATGTCACTGATCGACCAGATGAGTATGCACAACAACGAATAATGGAGGATGGAACCTCGAGTCAGACACCATAGTAAAAGGGAAAGAAGATAGTACCAAGGTCACCAGGTAGGCAACCCACCACAACCATTGTCTTGACGCACATTCTGAGAGGGGTATGTATAACAACAATTCTATTAGGCCACGTGGATAAATTGAGGTACTCAGACCATGACGTGACATACATGGACAAAAGTTCCCAGAGTTCACCAAGAAATTCTACCTACAGACTGTGGGTATAGGACCCTTTGGAAAACCAATTAATTAACCAGTCCAGTGAACAACAAGACTGGTCAAAAATGGGATTCTAGGCCTTTTGGACCTACCACAGTTTGGGAGGGGCCAGTATGCAAACAACTTCGTTAAGAAGTTGATGGTAGTCACCCATGGCAGATACGTATGGCTGGAACAACTCGTCTCAATAGACGTAGAGATCATCACATAAATTACAGGGCTTCCATCATGGGGTGAGGATCCCTCACAGTTCCTTGAGGAAAAAACAAAGGAGAAATAACTTTTCGAGGGAATGAAGAAGAAATATGGCACTGGAAGAGGGTCCCATGGAAAAATCATCAAACGTATTAGTGACACTGGGACACGAATGGCCACAAAAATCATGGCATGTAAATTACTCAGGAAATTCCGTAAGGAGGAAGTCTCGGTTGGGATTGTCGCAACTGTAGCATAGTGTGCAGAAGGAACCACACTCATATGGGCCCCTTATTTGCTAAATCTATTCCTAGATGACTGCAAGGATGCACAGGATCTAGGGACATAATTTCATTATCCATAGCTACTCATCCTGATAGCCTTGATCGGATGGAAGGAGTTGAATTATTCATTTTTTTCCACTAGACCCAATCCCTACCATGGATCATGATACTTATCACTGGGATCCGTTTCGGACTCCAAGAATAGAAAGGCAAATGCAACCATATTTGAAGGCTATCTCAATGACATACATGACAACATCACCAACACTTTGAGGGTGACACTGGAAGCAATCACACAGTATCAGGGTATAGCCAACTTCAAAGCCACTAGACATGTGACGTGGATCCAAGCGCGGAAATATATTGACAATCAATGGCTAGAACTGAGCCATTTCATAAAGTAGGAAGACATAGAGATGGCCATTAAGGATTGGGAAGATGATTGGAGGATTCCAATCCTCATTCAATAAATACCCGCAAAGATAGAGGAGGAGGAAGTAAGACATGAATAGACAATTGCCGAGGAGATAAGAATTCCCAAGAAACCAAGGATAGGTTAGAACAAGGCACAATAGAAAAAAGGGGGGACATCCAAGCCAGGTAGCCAAGTGGGGAAGAAGAACAACACATAGGCACCACATGTACAACAATAATAGGCTGAGATAGAACAAGGAACTACATCAAGTACTAATCCACATGAGAAAGGCCAGACTAAGAGACCAATCATCTAGATGGGGGGTGAACTCAAGAAGGAGAAGGCACACACAATTCCCCTAGAATACATGATCACCAAGGATGATACAAACATGGTGGCCCAATTGATCTAGGATCACACAGTCAAGGATTTTGATAATGTTGTGCACCAAAGGGACAGAATTGAGGAAGAGATGGCACACATGTGATAACTCTTCAAGTAGCTTGGAGAAGCATAGGCAACCGACAACAACATAGGAACAGTCCCATCAACATCACAGATAGGATGTGAATCTGGATCAAGCGAGCAAGAAAGGATCTAGAAGACAACACAATTGAGCTTGACATACATCACACCTAGCATGTTGGGCATGGATGAAATCGTGGGGAAGACACCCCTAAAGGACTTAGATCAAATACAGTTGGTATTGACATAGATACCAACCAAGGACTGGTATAAACTGCAAGTCAGTGTCACACAAGAGGTACAGTCTCCCCCATGCACATATGTAGTGGAATTGCAGTAGGAAAAGGACAATCAAGACGAGATGGAATTGGTACTTGAGTAGGCTAAGCTTGATACCAAAGATGAGAAGGAACACACGAATAAGATGGATCATAAATCGACCGTCACCTATGATAAAATCCCAAAGAACGCGCAGACAACCAAAGTCATGGTTACACAGAAGATTGATCATATTGTGCATATAATCGATCAATACCAAGAGGAAATCAAGCACCTCATGGAGAAGATCACACCTACCACTCCACCAGAGGTGAAGAAACAAAGGAAGTAGGAGGCAACAACACAAATAAAAGAGATAGAGTGATAATTCCATCTAGCATTTGAATTTTTCAAGAGACCAACAGGTCCAGTAGTGGGACTAGGGAGGAGAAAGGATAAGCGAAACTATCTAGGACATCAAGCAGAGGCAGAAGACAATGTCGATCATGGAGCACATGAAAGGAGCTTAGGATTTGAAAAAACTATAGACATAACTCATAGCTGCATAGACACAGAAAAGGGAGTGCCATGCTCAAATGGAACCTTTCCAGGAGCGAAAAGAAGAGGTCATTGCACATGCATAGGAATCCAAAATGAATACGACACAAACCCAGGCAGAGTGTGCAAGGATGGTCAATGACGATATTGTAGTGTAGGTATTGGATGCACTCAAAGAGAATACCACGTAGGCCTAAACGCAAGCAACGGAGTTGAAGGAGAACTTCCAAGCGATCACAAGAGAGATCGACAAAGCACTCCAGGGTTAGGTGGCTCGGGACGAGCCACATGTCATTGTTGGGGGCCTGTTGGAAGTAGGTTGAATCAGAAAGAAAGTTTGTTTTGGGGATAAATTCATGCAAGAGGAAACCAATAGCTAGAAGGAAAAGAAGAACATGTGTATGCATGGAATACCTAATGATGTTAGGGTTACGGTTTTTGTAATATATTTTAACGGCTAGTGAGACTAAAATATAAATAAGTAGTACTTAGAAGAGGCTAAGAGAGAGGCTAAGAGAGAGAAGCTAATAGGGAGAGATAGAGGGGAGAGAGAGGAAGGGTACTGTAAGAACTGTACACATAATTAAGATGGTGAGCTAAGGAGGGAATGAGTGACTCAATCCCAAGGGTTAGATCACAGGCTGAGGAGCCTGGTGCAATCTAGTCAGCCTCATAGGGATCGAGGAGCCTATGAGGAGAGTGAGAACTAAGAATGTAAATACGTTCAGTGTGATATCTTTCTGAACCATAATAAAAGCCTAAGAGCCAGATCTTTGTGGACATATCCCAGGAGGGGGTGAACCATGGTAACACTGTGTTGTAGGATTGTATGAATTTGTCTTTGTGTCTTATTAATTGATGAATGTTGAATGAATGAATTGATTAAGTAGATCTAATATATTACATGGATTTGTAGAATAAATATTATAACAGGATGTTAAATAGACTAGATAAAAGTTGCAACATACAAGTATAGATCTTGCTCAGTCCTAGGCTACAAACACCTAAGTATTGAAGCCACCCATAAGAGTTATCTCGGGTGAGACTGCGCAGTGCACTCTGTGTAATGTGTTGCCTTCTGGGTAACTAGAGGGGCCGATAGTCTTAAGTTATTTTGTTGGGAAGCTTATTGGTCATGAATTGAGGTCAATCTGTAATCGTAAATGGCTAAAAAAGAAAGGGGAAAACCAACAACAAGGTTCGAGATGCCCTCCGTCCTTGTTTTTTGACAATGCTTTCTACTTTTCTTCCACGCGCTTGAAAAATTTCTCCCTTGATAAGGGGATCATAATAAGGTATTATGTAAAATATTATCCACAAGGGAATGGGGTAACAGAGTCAACTAATAAAAACCTAGTGAGAATTTTAAAAAAGACAGTTGTTGAAAATCGAAGAAATTGACATAATTTACTTGATAATTCCCTATGAGATGATAGAGTAACACCTAAATAATCCATAGGAAACTTTCCATACTTTCTGGTATATGGGCAAGAAGCCATTCTTCCAAATGGATTTTACCTTCCATCTTTACAGCTTGCCCAGGCATTAAGAGGTTAGCTCTCATCCTATCTACAACAAAGGATTGATACCCTTCTCATGTTGGATGAAGAAAGAGAAAAGGATAAATTTTAAGTTCACTACTCATCAACAGGTGGTTAAAATATGGTTCAACAAACATAAGGGAAGAGAAAAAAAAATCGAAGTAGGAGACCTAGTCTTGAAGTGGGATAAAGAAAACTAGTCTAAAGGAAAACACTTAAAGTTCCAAAATATATGGATCAGACCTTTTCAGGTGGTCGAGAATCTTGGGGCAGGAACATACCGGTCGCAAAATATGAGGGGTGAATCCGACACCCTCCCGATGAATGTCCAGGCCCTAAAACAACACTTCTCCTAAAAAACAAAATTACTAGAAATATTTGTGTCTTTTGATGTTTTGTTTGAGTTTTTGTTTCTTTTTAGCATATATTTTGACTAGGATGACTGTGTGGTTTTAGCAAATATGGGCTGCAAACTCCTTTTCATTTCTCGCTTTTGTTTGTTATTTTTATTAAGTTGTGTTTTGTAAAGCAATGTTTTGTTTAAATAAATATAGTAAAACAGACTTTGTGCCTGACCTACACTGACGTGCAAAATAAGAGACGCTAGGCAATTAAAAACTTTTAAAAAATCATATTTGTCTTTGTAATCATACTACCTGGGGAAGCAATGAAGTATCTTCTTAGTGGCCTGGTAATGCTAAATGGAAAGATGGCTATATGGAAAGAATCACATGTACCTATGGATAGAGCCAAGAAAGTCCCCACCTTAACACTTTCACCTTGTCAAAAACAGATATCCTCCTCTCCAACTCACTCTCGGAATTTCTGCCAGAAGAAAATGATCCATATTAAAAGGAGTGAAAAGTTCGAGATGGTATGTAGATAACTCCACCGGGGCTATCAACTCTTGCTAGGAGCGGATCAAGGTCTGTGATGCCAAGGTGACTTCGTCGGGGTATGGATGCTCGTTGGCAGTAGAGAAACACCATAATAAAAGTAATGATAGATAAAAGTATTCACGCCAATGGATGCCCTACCCGAATCTTGTAATGAAAGGGCATTGATTGAGGCTAAAAGGAAAGGGGGTGGTAAGGCTAAACCCCACAGGCATATCTGGATTTGTGAACCTGAGAAATTGTTTACACAGTGATAGAAAAGGTTCTATTGAAAAGGAATAAAAGAAAGGCAGAGGGATTCTCAACCAATTTTCATAGGCTATATACAAGGGAAGGATCATAGATTATATTTTCGCCCAGAGAATCTCCATTTGTTGAGCAATCAACCAACCCTAAAAGTTTTGTGAATTTTTTTATTTTTGGGTACCACTTCATCTTTTTTATTATATTCAGTTGTGTATGAATCAATGGGGTTATATGTTGATTATGTTTTTCATTGATCATCTTTAGCTTGGTTTGGAGTTACTGAACAAATTGAACTTTTCTCTAAGAAAACTTGACATTTTAACTAATTATACACAACAAAAATTTTGAGCCACGTGTCTATTATTGGTATCGGTGCAATCCAAGAAATAAAATGGCCACATAATAATTATAATCGTCGATACATCATCGACATCGACAAAATACGAAAGGCAATCCACTAACATAGTCCATAACGAACCTTCGATCGTTGATCATCGATACATTTTTCGGAGTCAATGAAATCCGTAAGAATGAAACTGCGAAACAATAAGCATCAACAAATCATCGATTGTCAGTTGCCGATACATCATCGACATCAACGGGATAGGGTGTTGTACTCAAGGATGTGTTTATAAATAGAATCACCGATGTCAGAAAAAGGGCATCTCTCACGTAGACATAAAAATCAATAGCCACGTGTATTTTCTGCATAAGAATTTCGTACGACTTAGTGTTTTCCCCTGTGTCATATATGTATGTCCATGTCATCATTCCCACATCATCATGGTATGGTGGTTTTGGTTGGTGTCAGAAAATTTTCCAAGATGAACCAACGAAACAATGACAAGGTCGACCCGCCGATGTCGATACGCTCATTTACTATTCGTTGATCGCTAGAATATAGAGATCCTCGTCTTAGTTCAAATTTTCACTCGTCGATACCAACAACCCCAATTGATCTACGATGCACCATATCTCATGATTCTAATTATGCTAGTAAATATGAAAAGGGATTGGTAATTTGATGAGACACCTTCAACTGAGATGAGACAAAATTTTACGATTTGATGGATACGTTAATATTTTTCGTAACCTATAACACGACCCCACGTGTTGACCAATAGTTGAAATTTGAATTCACCGATGAGCTACAAAGTAACCTGCTCCTACACCGCCATCCTGTGTTGCATTTAATCCTAAGCACGATGCATATTTTGTAATAGATTTTCACATATCAAATTTACACTCCTGAATTTATGACTTGATGTGACAAGGTAAGTATATGTTTTGTTTAAGTATATCACATAATAATGATAATCGTCGATACATCATCGACATGATATTTTATTCAGGAATCACTTATTCCCCGAAGTCGATGAAGGAGCAAGAGAAATCATCGAGGAGGTTACATCTCACTCTCTAAATTTGAATACCAGCAAGACCAGGTTAATTTCTTACAAGAAAGAGGTAAGAATTGTATTTATCTTTTATGCACTTGTGATTGCGCCAATGACTCTTATCGAGATTGGTTGACAACTCACTATATTTTTTTCTTTTCCGCAGGAAAAATGCCTCCAAGAAATCCAACAACCAGATGCTTACCCAAAACATCCAATAGGAAGGAAGCAGAGGTCGGCAAGGGGTCTACATCGAGAGTTGTAAGAGAGCTTGATTTTTCCTCAAAGGCAAAACCAATTATCCGCACATCTACCAAAAATGAGTTCTCCCAGCCTCTGGCGTTCGAAGACACAGAGAAAATTATTAGATATAAAGTGGTGCTCCGACATTGGGGGTATTTGTTTAATGTGATCAACCCGCAATATTACCTGTATTTTATACCACAGAGTGACTCGGATGTCAGGATGTTGGATGACTAGGTATTCCCAAAATATTATAGCAAGATTTGCCTCACCCTATGAAAAAATTCTCTCAAGGCCTTTTCCCATTTCCCTATGTAGACTTGAAGTCCCTTTTTTGAAATCCCAAAGATAAAAAAAAATATTTCTCCACATATATGCTCCCTAACTATTATACAACATGCGTATACGCAGATTGCATCATTACAGCCCACATACATCAGGTTTTGTGCCCAAAATTAAAAAATGGTGTCGAGTTTCCATGTCACGTCATGGGATACATGATTCTTGACCTTCCATATACTGGAAACATTCTGACTCGACCCTTCAGTTCCATTTCAAGGCTATAAATGGTCCATATCCAAGATATGGAAAAGGAGGTGAATAATTCAACTTTGAGAGCAATGTTACTCTAGAAAAATTGTTCACTTCATATTTAGTCTGCATCCCTTTGTCCTTTTAAGTCTGAACACATTCTTCATCCCCCAAGATATTCCCTACTTGATTGAGAACCTCATTGTCTCTCTTATATGAGCTTGACTTTGGTGGAGGGTTGAAGTGGTGGAGGCCCAGTTGGAAGGGACTTTGTTTCTCAGTTTTGAACCGTGCCAACATGGAAGTTTGTAATTCATTCACTTCTTCTTATTACATTTTAATAGAAATACTCTTTTCTCGTCCAATTAATGTCTTGGAAATATTTGAATTGTTATTCCATGGGCATATTTTTTATGAATATTGATGGACTGTGTTATTGAATGTGATAACTTTATATATTATCACCATATGTTTGTGTTTCTTGGTTGTTGAGGACAAGTTGCAGGTGTATCGCTTTGAGTCGAGTGCTCAACGATGGACTTCATCCAACGTCTGGATGAGGTAGGCTCCTTATATTGTCTAGTTAGCATATTTGTTTATATAGCATACCTAGTATTAGAGTTGATTCCTTTATTCATTTTATTTTGTTTTGGTTTACCCCATGCCATAGAGAGATTTTCCTTGTAACAGAATTGGTGACCATACTAGGGATATAATCTTCTTTTTCAGGTTTTGGAGTGTTTGTCTCCTTTGATTTCTCTCGTTTATATTGAGTTTTTTGTCGTCTCATTGTTTGAAAACATCTATTCATTGTGAGTTTGAGTTTCTTAGCCTTAGCCTTGACCTGACAGTGTTTTAATACATATATGCGGTTTTTTTCCTGATAGTCACATACATATGTGTGTTGTCCTTTTGCAAAAGGCATATATACACGGTTTTCTCCTGAATAGTCGCGTACATCTTTCTTGTGTTCTTAGTTGTTGAGTTTGATGTTTGTTGGGTAAGTTTTGATGGTTGTTGAGTCTTCTTAGATCTTTTTTACGACTGTTAAGTACGTACAAAGTGATAGGAAACCTTTCTTTGGTTGAATTTTTGGGCGGTGCCTTTTTCATCATCCTATTCATTGATTGTCCTTGGATCTTGGGTTGGGTGTTTGCTTCTTAATATCCTACTTGGTTTGTCTCTGATTGCATTCAGTAGAATTTTTATATCAAGTTGTTGTTCAGTCCTTTCATTTTCAGTCTTTTATATTGAAAATACAAAAATATTAAGCATTTTTCATTATTGGCATTTGATCTTTTGGTTTCTTATCGTTGATTTTAGTACATGTATAGAAATATTTCATTTTATTTTGAATTGCAGAATTAAATTGAAATTTTCATATTGAAAATCTTATCATTTATTGGGAATTGAAGTTACAACTTTGCATGTTATTTATATTCATTTATTTTACTTGCTGAGTCATAACATCATCAGTTTCACTACCGAATTTTTTTGAGTAAGCAAGGCCACTAAAAGCAACGCTGATAAATTAAAATTGAGTAGAAACGATTTTATTTTCTAGGCTACACAAACTACCTTAGGATTTAGAGCCTTGGAATAGTATTTTGTGAGTAAACTTCTCCAAGGCTATTAAATCAACATATGTGTATGACTTGTATAATTGGTGATGTGAGGAGGCTTCAGTTACACCGAAGTTAAGAACGAGGTTGCGTGAGGTTGGTTGAGGGGATATCCCCCCAATACCTTCTTAGTGTCATGTATATTTCTAGGGATCTATTCGTATATGGGGATCTTGCTAGTACTTTTACCTTTGTGAGAGGTGGTGCTTTCGAGGTTTCCGGTTTTGCTACCCTGCCCATACGGTAGACCTAACTTATGAATGTTCACCTATGCATCGGTTATATCATGGCTTCTTAGTTGCTTGACATAGGTACCACATATGTTACTTGCAGGGGTTATTTTGCATGTACCCTGGGTCAGATAAGGGTTAGACAACACACAACCTTTATGGAGGATTACCTCTCTGGGGGGATTTAACCGAAAAGTTGTTAATCCCACGAGGGCCCTTATAATTGATTCTGATACCTCCGATCTTTTGCAGGGAGTCTCAGGCCCCTCTTGGGAGAGACATACCTACTTTAGGGAGGGAGGCCCATTTCAGCCACTTTATCCTGTTTGTGTGCATATTGGCCTTTTGTATTTATTTTTGTGTGCTCTTTGATTATTAGTTGGCCTTAGGATTTTTTATTGTGTCATGATTTTTCATTGTTATGGTTAGTGGAATCCCCATGACTCCCTCAGTTAACACTACCTGATCCATGGTATTTGATCATTCCATGGGGACGAATCCTTTTTTTATTTCTGAGTGCTACGTAGAATCATGATACTCAACCAATACCTTGGGCCTCTAATCATTTTTCTCATGGTATTCCAGACATGTCTTCGCATTTGACATCCTTTGTCTTGTCTCCTTATGTGAACACTAGTTTTGGGTCTGGGGGCATGATGCCTCCTTATTCTGCATTTTTGTTTCGTGGGAGTCATATCCCTCAACCAAGTCTTACGGTAGGAGGTTGGAATATTCCTTCCAATGGATCCAATCCTAGCTTAAATTTTTCAGGAATAAGTGCTCAAATGGGCAGTCATTCTACTTATTACATTCCGTCCATCTATCCTTCTTCCACTATGTCGGTTCCTACAAACTTTTTTCCCATGTAGGACCTATGTCTATCCTCTATTTTTTCATCTGTGGGGAGTGATGTTTATAGTACAGGCAACCCCCTTCACGAAGTTCCTTCGTCTAGGGGTGATGCAAAAGCATCTCTCCACGTCAGCCATCCAGCCAGCCAACCACGTCAAGCACGTGCATTCAAGTTGAAGAGAGGCGCAACCCTCATCTTTTAATTTGTAATTGAATGTAATTTAATGTCTAAGATGGTGAGTTGTAGAGTCGTGCCTTTGTGTAGGCGTTAGGTAGATCGGCCTTTAATGTTTGTATGGATGAGATGTAGATCCGATAGCGGACTAGACAGCCCATTCAATGCAATTGAATAGGGTAGGTAGGTTGGAGGGAAGCGCTCTAAGAGCCCCCCTCAGGTAAAAGAGATTTCATATATCATTTTGTGTAAGTAGAGTAGAGTTGTAGTTGAAGAGGATCTGCAAGTAGAGAGCAAAAGAGAAGAGCCGAGACCTTGTTACAGGCTGTGCTCAGGAACACCTTGTAAATACAGGCATTTTCCATTTTAATACAAACATAGCAGTTTTTCCTGCATGTATTCTGTGTTGAATGAATGTATGTGAGTGTTCTTTATGTATGTTGTAGATGTATGCTATAGGGTTGCATTTGCAGGAGTGTGTTTGATTTCCAGGGTTGAAGGTATTTGAGGTTTCATGCCAGGAGGGCGTGACAAAGTACTACAGTCTCTAAATACCGGTGCACTGAAGAACTTCTGAATACTACAGGTTCAGACGAAGACGTGCTACAACACAAGGAACTGGAGTCAACAACTCAGGAGAAACACCTGTGAGGTTACTGAATACCTCAGGAGGCAAGGCTGTGTATGAGAGACACGGTTGCAGACATAATTCTGCTGTGGATTCTATGAAGCTTTGCCAAGTGGGCATTGAGCGGGTGCAAGGAGTGAACAGAGGGAGAAATCTGTTGTGAGTTCTCAAGGAGGAACAGAATCACTGAGGATTCTGAGAGCTCTGCCAAGTGGGCATTGAGCACAGACACAGGGTGTTGAAGAAGAACTTTGTTGTGAGTTCAGACAGAAGAAACAAAATCACTGAGGATTCTGAGAGCTCTGCCAGGTGGCATTGAGCAGGTGCATAGGTGCACAGGAGGACAAAACTCTTGAACGTTCTATGGGAAGACACTCTGCCAGAAGGGCATTGAGTAGGTGTGCAAACAGGCACAGGAGAAGGGAACTCTTTGAGTTCTGGAATTTAGAGGAAGAATCCACTGAAGGATCTTTACAGGGTTGATGAACACCCCGCAAGCTCAGCAAGGAGTTGCTTGAGAAAATAGACAGTCAGGAGGGCATTACATTCTCCATCTGAGGGAGAAATAGAAGAAAGAAAGAAAAAATCCCTTAGGGGTCTGAGTGTTGAGGAAAGATCAGGATAGATAGCACCAACGTGTGTATGAGAAGACTCTGCAAGGAGTGCAGGAGTCGAAGAATCCTTTAAGGATTCGAAAGGAGGAAAATCTCAAAGGGAGTTAGTGTTTTTACATGCGCAGGCGAAGCCCAAGGTTCGGGAGCTCACAGAGGAGAAAGAAGACAAAGGCTGAGGTATTTGAGAAATCTGAATTCTTCCAAATCTGGGAAGAAGGAGTGCGCAAGCTCAGGAGAGCACAACCGCCGTCAAATTGGCTAGAGAAGAAGATATGGATTGTTGGAAGGTTTTCACATCTAGGAGGGAGCATCAAAGAAAGCATACAGAAGGGGGAGATCGACAGCCATTGGATCTCTTTCGAAAATCCCGTCAGTCATCAGATCGGACAGGAGGTGCACGGGGTTTAACCCTTCTTACGCCAGGTAGAAGTCCTGACAGGCATCAAGATATCGACATTCGTGAAATCGACATTCCCTTGGACAGGATATTGGGTAAGTCCACCTTGAAAACCCTGACACAAATCTGGGCCGTTCGTCTGAGAGAGGACACGTGTCACGTGATCGTCCATTCCGGATATCTAGACACTAGACATCGGTATATCGGCACTCGGGAAATTAGAATTCTTGAGGTCGTGGAAGTCGGGACACTTCAAGTCTCGAAACAGTGAGATTGGATCAGGGTCGTCCATCAGTCGGGACACATGGCGGAGATCCAGACTATCGGGGGGGGAGTCCTGATAGATGGTCAAGTTGGAGCATCAGAGTTCATCATTTTGCGAGTCTAGAGGACAAGGCATTTAGGACATCAGAATTCGCGAAATCGCGAGAGGCGATCAGGACCGTCCATTCTTGGGACGCGTGGCAGTGATCGAGGCCTCCAAAAAAAGTCCCGAAAGGAGAAGTCATCTATTGGGATATCGGGAATCCCGTGGACGCGGGGTTTATACATTTCAGCATCGCGATGACCGAAACCTTGATAGGAGACAAGGTTGCGGTCTTGTGAGATAGTGGTCATGTGGGCCAGGAGCTTAGCTAGGAGGGATAACACATAAAGTGTCGTATCGACAGATCGGTGATCGGGAGTTCGAGGGGACAGAGGTTCTTGACATCAGAAAAGATGAAACCTCGAATCCTGAAAGACATAAGGCTTCGGTCTTATGAGAAGCGATCACATGGACCAGGGCAAAGCCAGGAGGGGATAAGGCTAGAGGGGAGCACATCAGCGAATCGGAGTTCGCGAGTTCAACAAGATAGGAACTCTCGACTACGGGGATCACGAATCCCTGAACCCCAAAACTGAGTCGGGGAAGATCACGACTTAGTGCAGAAGGTCGTGAGGGAAAAATAAGGACCTGTGGATCGGGTTTCAACAGAGATTCCATGGAGGAATCGAAAGAGCTGCTTCAGCTCGCATGAGGAATTGAACGATCCTGTGAGCGGGTGAAGAGAGGTAGGTAGCTCGTGCCTGCGTCAAGTGGTATCAAAGCCTGATTCTTGTCTGTATATTTCAGGCAAGAGAGGCAAGAGGTAAAGAGCACTCTGATACACATCAAGTGGTATCAGAGCTAGAACTCTGTTTGTATATTTCAAGCAGAGAGAGAAGGTAAAGGGAGAAGACAGAGCACTGGAGACTCTGTGGTGATTGTTTGCAGGTAGGCAGCAATCAAGAAGACAGTCAGCAGGACTATAGGATGAAGCTGGTAACACTCTTAGTGTAGAGTGACAGCGGCAAGTTTGCTAGGAAAGAAGACAGGGATAGCACCATGGTTACTGAAGACCATAGGCATGCTGGGAAGAAGAGAAAAGCAGAGAAGCTTGCTGAAATGGATAAATATCTCTATGAACTAAGGGCAGACATAGAAAAGCTCGAACTGCGGATGCGGCAGGATAAGAGGTCGAGATGGATGCGCGAATGGACCATGAAGAAGCTGAAAGAAAAATGGCCAGTCAAGGAGTTGATGGTTAGAGGGCAGTGTAGGATGTTAAAAAGATGGTTAAGGTATGCTGAAAACCTCAATGGACCAGAAGAAGAAATGGTTCAGGTGTGTGAACTAGAAACTAGGAGAATTATCGGTGAAGAAAATGAATTGGGATCGGCTCAGGATCTTAAGAACTTCCAGGAGGGAAGAGAGGAAATTCCCAATTTCCAGGTGGGCAACGAGTTGAGATCGTTGCGGGATCTCATGGACCATTAGGAGGACAACCAGGGAATTTCAAGTTGCCAGGTGGGCAATGAAAAGAGGTCGCTGCGGGATCTCGAAGACTGCCAGGAGGGTAGCGGAAGGTTCCTAGACTTCCAGGTGGGCAAGGGAACAGAGATGGGATCAGTTGATTCCATGGACTACCGGGAGGGAAACAGAGAAATCTCATACTTCCAGGTGGGTAGGGGTGAGCAGATGAGACTGTCTAAGGGTCTCATAAATCCAAAGATGAGTTTGGATCAGCATGTGCAGCTAACAAAAGAGGAGGAAGATCAGGATAATATTCTGATGATTGGGGGAATTGGAATATTCCTACCACTTGCCCAAGAGGAGGCATAAATCTATGTTGCAGGTGTAGCAATAGCAGAAGAACAGTCAGCTGTGACTGTCAGGGAAGAAGAGGGATTGGAGCAGACATTGGAAACTTCCCAAGCATATGAAGAAGAAGAGCATTCTGAGGAATGGCTCAACATTTTCAGCCAAGAACCTGAAGAGACTGCAACGTGGGAGTTTGCAGCAGAAGAAGGATAGGAGACAGACAACATTAGTTTGGCTGATCTGTATGACCAAATTGAAGCACTAGAAGAGAGGGTAAAAGTGCAGAGCGTAAACATCCAACAGGTAAAGTTGCAGACTGATGAAGAAAGCATGGGAGATCATGATGATCTTCTCATGTGCAGAAAATTTTTGCAGCCGAGGAGACTGCATGAGCAGAGCCAGCCAGGGGCGCAACTGGATGAAGTGATCGAAGAGATCATGGAGCTGATGATCCAATCAACAGACACTGTCAGCAAGGAGAGGCTGAACAGGAAGAAGGAAGAAGGAGAAGCAGCAATAGTGCAGAAGCAGCAACAACAATAGGAGAATGGAGCAGATGGGAAGCTCCAGATATTTGTTTGGGATCCAGGAGGATTTCCAACAGCTGAGATGGGAAGCTCATGAGAAGGAGCTCATGATTTTTGCAGCTGAGTAGTATGATGCAGAAGCATCTCTCCACGTCATCCAGCTAGCCAACGAGCCACGTCAAGCACGTGCATTCAAGTTGAAGAGACGCACGGCCCTCGTCTTTTAATTTGTAATTGAATGTAATTTAATGTCTAGGATGGTGAGTTGTAGAGTCATGCCTTTATGATGGCATTAGGTAGATCGGCCTTTAATGTTTGTATGACTGAGATCTAGATCCGATAGCAGACTAGACATCCCATTCAATGCAATTGAATAGGGTAGGTAGGTTGGAGGGAAGCGCTCTAAGATCCCCCCTCAGGTAAAAGAGATTTCATATCTCATTTTGTGTAAGTAGAGTAGAGTTGTAGTTGAAGAGGATCTGGGAGTAGAGAGCAGAAGAGAAGAGCTGAGACCTTGTTACAGGCCGTGCTCAGGAACACCTTGTAAATATAGGCATTTTCTATTTTAATACAAACAGAGCATTTTTTCCAGCATGTATTCTGTGTTGAATGAATGTCTGTGAGTGTTCTTTATGTATGTTGTAGATGTATGCTATAGGGTTGCATTTGCAGGAGTGTGTTTGATTTCCAGGGTTGAAGGTCTTTGAGGTTTCATGCTAGGAGGGCATGACAGAGTACTGCGGTCTCTTAATACCGATGCATTGAAGCACTTCTGAATACTATGGGTTCAGACGCAGACGTGCTGCGACACGAGGAACTGGAGTCAACAACTCAGGAGAAAGACATGTGAGGTTACTAAATACCTCAGGAGGCAAGGCTGTCTATGAGAGACACAGTTGCAGACATAATTCTGCTGTGGATTCTGTGAAGCTTTTCCAAGTGGTCATTGATCAGGTGCAAGGAGTGCACAGAGGGAGAACTCTGCTGTGAGTTCTCAAGGAGGACCAGAATCACTGATGATTCTAAGAGCTCTGTCAAGTGGGAATTGAGCACAGGGACAGGGTGCTGAAGAAGAACTCTATTGTGAGTTCAGACAGAAGAAATAAAATCACTAAGGATTCTAAGAGCTCTTCCAAGTGGCATTGAGCAGGTGCATAGGTGCACAGGAGGTCAGAACTGTTGAACATTCTATGAGAAGACACTCTGCCAGGAGGGAATTGAGTAGGTGTGCAGACAGGCACAGGAGAAGAGAACTCTTTGAGTTCTGGAATTTATAGGAAGAATCCATTAAAGGATCTTCACAGGGTTGCTGAACACCCTGTAGGCTCATCAAGGAGTTTCTTGAGCAAACAGACAGCCAGGAGGGAATTACATTCTCCATTTGAGGGAGAAATAGAAGAGAGAAAGACAAGATCCCTTAGGGGTCTGAGTGTTGAGGAAATCTCAGGATAGATAGCACCAGCGTGTGTATGAGAAGACTCTGCAAGGAGTGCAGGAGTCGAATAATCCTTTAAGAATTCGAAAGGAGGAAAATCTCAATAGGAGTTAGCATTTTTACACGCGCAGGCAAAGCCCAAGGTTCGGGAGCTCGCAGAGGAGAAAGAAGACAAAGGCTGAGGTATTTGAGAAATATGAATTCTTCCAAATCTGGGAAGAAGGAGTGTGCAAGATCAGGAGAGCATAGCCGCCGTCAGATCGACTGGAGAAGAATATCTGGACCGTTGGAAGGTTTTCACATCTAGGAGGGAGCATCAGAGAAAGCATACAAAAGGGGGATATCGACAGTCGTTGGATCTCTTTCGGAAATCTCGTCAGCCGTCAGATCGGACAGGAGGTGCATGGGGTTTAACCCTTCTCACGCTAGGCAGAAGTCCCGATAGGCATCAGGATATCGACATTCATGAAATCGGCATTACCATGGACATGAGATCAGGTAAGTCCACCTTGAAAACCCTGACACAAATCTGGGTCGTCCATCTGAGAGAGGACACGTGTCACATGATCATCCATTCCGGAGATTCGGACACTAGACATCGGTATATCGGCACTCGGGAAATCAGAATTCTCAAGGTCGTGGAAGTCGGGACACTTCAAGTCTCGAAACAATGAGATTGGATCAGGGTCGTCCATCAGTCGAGACACGTGGCGGAGATCCAGACTATCGGGGGTGGAGTCCCGATAGAAGGTCAAGTTGGAGCATCGGAGTTCGACGTTTCACGAGTCCGAAGGACAAGGCGTCCGGGACATCAGAAGTCGCAAAATCACGAGAGCGATTAGGACCGTCCATTCTTGGGATGTGTGGCAGTGATCGAGGCCTCCAGAAAAAGTCCCGAAAGGAGATGTCGTCTATCGGGATATCGGAATCCCGTGGACATGGGGTTTATGCATTTCGACATCGCGATGACCGAAACCCCGACAGGAGACAAGGCTGTGGTCTTGTGAGATAGTGGTCACGTGGGCCAAGAGCTTAGCCAAGTGGGCTAATGCATAAAGCGTTGTATCGGCAGATCGGTGATTGGGCGTTCGAGGGGACAGAGGTTCTCGACATCAGAAAAGGAAAAACCCCGAATCCCAAAAGACATAAGGTTGCGGTCTTATGAGAAGTGGTCACATGGACCAGGGCATAGACAGGAGGGGCTAAGGCTGGAAGGGAGCACATCGGGGAATTGGAGTTCACGAGTTCAATAGGACGGAAACTCTCGACGATGGGGATCACGAATCGCCGAACCCCAAAACTGAGTCGGGGAAGATCACGGCTTAGTGCAGAAGGCCGTGAGGGAAAAAGAAGGACCTGTGGATCGGGTTTCAGCAGAGATTCCAAAGAGGAATTGAAAGAGCCACTTTGTCTTGCATGAGGAATTGAATGATCCTGTGAGTGGGGCAAGAGAGGTAGGTAGCTCGCGCATGCGTCAAGGGGAAACATATATCCTCACCTGAGTAACCCTTGTCATGTCTCTTTCTCTTCGCAAGAAGCTTCCTCAGTGACGATGCCCTTACAACCCTTTATGAATCAATATGGAGGAGGATACTATCCTGTCAGACAGGTCCATGGTGTATACCAGAACCCTTCCTGGCTTGCAATTTCTCAAAACCAATCTTTTCTGGAACCTTGGTCTCAAATGCCGCAACCGACCACCACCACCAGTCTAGTCACTACAAGTCATGATGGAATTATATCACCAACACCTACTAGTCATGTTGGAGATAGGTAAACAACCTTCGCAAGTCATGTTGAAGACCAACAACCAACCACTCCAAGTCATGTTGGGGGCACAACTCTAGTCACTTCTAGTCACACTACACATACATCACCAACCTCTTCGAGTCATGTTGGGGATTCATCACCAACCTCTACTAGTCATGTTGGAGATTCAACACCAAACTCTGCAAGTCATGTTAGAGATTTTCTATTAGCCTCTGCAGGTTGTGCTCGGAGCATGTCACCATCCACTGGAAGTCATGCTAGGGGCATTCATATGATTGAGAAGCCTAGACGTGTAAGACATATTCCCATGTTCCTTTTTAGGCTTTGCAAAGGGTATCACCTTACTCGTTTGTTCCCCAATACTATTGTGGTAAAATAAGAATGGTCCTTACCTACGAGTCCTTTGGTTTCTGAGTTGTCTTTGGCTTCCCAAACTTCTTTGGTTGATGCAATGGTCATCCCAATGAAATATTCAGCTGACACCACTCTTATTTTTGGAGGTGATGTGTCTCTTGACCTTTTTGTCTCGCATATTGTTCAACCAATGGTCATGCTGATGCAATCTTCGATCGAAACCACTCCTATTTTGGGGAGTGATGCATCTCTTGACCTTGTTGTCTCATATCCTATTCAACTAACGGTTGAATAAGTGGTTGTTTCGATGCAATATTCGGTCGATCCCACTCTTCTCTTGGAAAGTGACAATCCTAAGGAAGTGACATTGTCGATGCAATCTTTGGTCAATCCCAGTCTTCTTTTGGAGGGTGATGCATCCTTCGACCATGTCCTTAGCAATCCTAGTATTTTACCTTCTGAACAAGGGAACATTCTACTCTCTCTGATTACGCTCCATCCAATTCTTAGGGTGGTTTCCTTTGATTTGAATGATCTTGTAGAGACTCAAATTCCTTCTTCTAAACCCTTCCAGATAAGGGGCATTCTTTGATATATTGTAGATAAAGTAACCTCTGCAAGTATTTTATCATCCTTGAATTGGAAATATTTGGATTTTCCCAAGCTTGTGTCAGCTATCTGTGAGTTGTTGACTTTTGAGAGAAGTCCTGCACAGGAGCCTTGGCCTCCCCCATTATATGCTTCTTAGAACAACATCCTTTGAGTCTTTTTTAAGCTCTTTTTCGACTCTCTCAAAAATATACAAGTTTTCCGAGTGAACTTGTCTCTTTCACACTCGTTAATTGGATTTGAAAGGACATCTATTTGGTGTAAGTTTACCCCTTTTTCAAACCAAGTAGACTAAATTCATGAAAAAGGAACATTTTTTGGTGTTAAGTTGTAATTGCATCTCATTCTCTTTCTTTAAGTATTCAACCTATTGTTGGTTCTCACTTTCACATTATAAACCTATCACCTCAGTATTTTTTATCATCATCCAAGTACAACCTTGTTTATATCCTTTGTATCTTGACACTCTATACCTAAGAGGAAACATTCCCCCAATTTTCCATCTCCTACATGCACCTCCTTGCATTGAGCATAGGTATGTTCCACTAATAGAACTAGTTGCTTACTCGTGACACTCATTTCCTCCTATGTATCATAGCATTCATTTGACTATGTAAAAACAAAAAAAGACGGGAGAGAAAATAATATTATCTTATAATGGCAACAGTCGTGTCACCTTTGAATAGAGAACAAAATGTTTGAGTCCTCGTGTCATCAAAATTTTTGGTTTAGCATGACCTTAGGAAGCTGAGCTCATTACTTATAGTTTACTCCCCCGACTGGTTACTCTTATAGTCCCTATGGAGAGTTTGATTGGTGCCTTCTCCATCACAAAGTTTCATCATTAAGTCTATGCTGCTAGAGTATTCCATATGTATCATGCTCTTGTTCAAAGGAAGTCTATCAACCTTTGTCGTCCATTCATCAAAAATATTGACTTTGCATGTTGGCCATACCCTCAGTGTGTCTCAAAGTTGCATGAAGTTGTAGTCCTATCGTGCAACCTGGTCCTAATTTCATCATTGGTAGGTAACCTTGAACCCATTGGTTGACATTTAATCATTGGTCATTAACTCGGGGGTTCCCCTTATGTTCGACGATAAGAAATATATTCACACACTGGGATTCATGCAATTTATTGGATACCATTAGCCTTATTGGTGGTTTCCTCGCCTTTGTTAGCAATTTTCCTTATTGGATTCTATTCATAGGGTCTTGTTCATGTACCTCTTTCATATGGAACACATGAAAGATGCACAGGGTTGTTGGTTCTTGAACATGTTCTTCGTCTGATTCCCTCCAAATAATCAACCTCCTTCTTTGTACCTCATGCTGAATGATGAGAGATGCATTAATGCTCTCCTTTTGGAGGGTCTCCTTCCATCTAATTCAGCCCATCTATTTTGGAAATGCGACGTAGAGTCCTATGAGTACCTAGAGGATTGCATTCATTAGTGGCAGGTTCTCCTGCCATCGATAGTTGGGAATACATCAATGTCTCTTGATCGATAGATTCTTCAATTGTTCGACCTCAAAACCTTTATTCTCACTTGTAATAATGTACTCAGTGCCATGATACCTACTTTCATTATCGGTAGGTTGTCTCACGTTTGTTAACTATATACCTTAATGACTGGTAATCAAACGAAGTTTCATTGTGTTCGACCTCAACTCCTTTATTCACATGATGTAGACTTGCACCTTTGGCAGATCATGTAGAAGACTTGAAGACATCATTTTATAGTTGCATCTTTCCTGAGTTGTTGATATCTTTCATTGGACCAGTACCTCTGTGACTACAATGATCACAGGAGATTAGATTGTACTCCATTGAATACAAATATCTTCAAATTGATTTTGAGAGTGGTTTTATTTGGCCTTGTTCATGACTATGGCATCCCTTGGAATATAGCCACCTTTGTATTTCCCATTCATGACCATTGTTACACATCAAAATTACTCACTTCAATGATGATCCATTGTCGTCATTACTAGTTTCGCAAGTGTCTCATTTTTGGTCACAAGTGTCGCAAACATCATACTGCCATCTTGTCTATGTCATGTCTCTAACGACATCATAAGGACACTTAATACACCTTCAAAGACTAGTTTAAGAAGGAGAAATCATCTGATGAGGAGTAAAAAAAAATTCCATTGAGAAAACCACTTAAAAATTAAGTTTGAAGAGTAGTGCTCCCCTACCCATAGTCAAGGAGTGCTACCAATCCCTAGCCTTCTTTGGTGGAGCGTTGTGGCACTCTGTGACCCCTTCTAGGGGAGCGCTAGGCGTTTTTGAGAGAATTTTGGGCAGCACTCCCCTACCCACTTTCAGGGAGTTCCAGTGCTCCCTACCCTTCTTTGGGGGAGCGTTGCAACACTCTGTGCATCCTTTTGGGGGAGAGCTGGCCTGTTTGAGAAAATTTTGGGTTGTTGAGGAAAATCAAGGAAAAATCCCCTTCATCTTGGAAATAAGTTGGATTCGAATCTGAGGTCAAGGATGGATCTTAGGGAGGATCCACAACTAAAAGAAAAAGATCCTCAACCTATCCCGAGAATCTCTAAGGTGGTTGGGTCTATCCAAGTTTATATAAGGAGGCCTTCTCATGGTGAAAAGGACATGGTAGTTTAGAGGCATCAAACTTATGATCTCATAAGGGAGATAACCAGTAAAGCATATTCATCATTTTGTGTGGATTATATGAGAAAAGGGTTCGACAAGGAGAGCTTGGTGAACCTGCTGCATCTACATCCTGGTTGTAAGAACTTTGCTTTGTTTTCATTAATATACATATGTGCTTGGCCTATTTATTTGAATTTTGTGTTTATTCTACATGAACTTGTCTCTACTAGATAGATCTGGTTTCAAGCTAATCTTAGTAGAATAGGAAGCTTGTTCTATCTTTGTTTTGATTGCAGGACTTATCGAGGAGATTGGGAATCAAAGCTCAACTTAGACTGTGCGAGGACGAATATCATTAAAAATTTACTCCTCTATTCCTCTTATCTATACATTATTTTAGCTATATTTAAAACAATGTCAGTGACCAACGTTAGCACCCTTCCTATCTTGGTCTTAGGAGTCTAGATCCCAAGAGGGAATCCACTTGTCCGCAGGGGGATTCTCCTGTAACAAAAATTGGCGAATCCACTGGGGAAGGAACTCATATTTTTATTTCCTTGGTTTTTACCTATCCTTTTACCACCTTTCATATCACCTTTACTGGTTGTTCATCATCCATTTGCCTTCTCGTACCTTCACTAGCAATTTCACCAATTTTTTGTACATTTTGGGTGAGTTTTTCTTCCTTTTTTGACTATTTTTTGAATTTATGGGTGGCTTGACGCCCCCCTTTAGGCCATACCATATCTCCATCACTCACCTACAGTGTCTTAGGGAGCGTCGAAACACTCTATGCACCCTTCTCAGGGAGCGCTAGTCTCTTTTTTGAGAGCTTCTGCTTTCTTCTGCTCAGTCTTTTGAAACCTTTTTTGTAGAGATCTTTACCCAGATTGTGTGGTTGGTCTGTGAAGTTGTTTGGATTGGTTTTTGATGGTTTTTTATTCTTATCACTCCCTATTGTCTTGTTTTTAGCTTGAAACCTTTTTCAAAAATGTGAAATTGCCTTTTCTAGCTATTGTTTTGACAAGACAATTTTGAGTGATTTCTATTTCTCCCTATCAATTCTTGGATTGTTCTCTACATTTTATTGTATTCCTTGAATTATTGATTGGTTGTAGAATACTTGATGGTGTTATTTATTGTTAGAACAAGTCTCTACTTGTTTTCTTTCATACCTCATTTCCTTGAGTGCATGCTTTTATTGTAGCCCTTTTGCTTCGTGTCTTTTGTATCTGCATAGGACTCTTTCTCCTGATTGAAAGTAGTGGAGCATTTAAGATTTTGTATTTACTTTATGTATAATTCATAATCAAACAAATAAGATAAATCAATTTTTTCTTTTGGTTAGTGAAACTAGCTTTCATTTGAAGTAGCGGAATTGCATGCTTTTTGGCATTTTGGGACATTGTGTATCTAGAATGATGAATGTTTTCTCCTTATCGTAGCATAGCTTTCATAGAAATGAAAAGATTGCATATTCATATCTTTGCATAACTTTAGAGTCAGTCAAAACACCATATTTTCCACACCATTTTCCTTTTGAGTAACAACAGCCTTAAAAATCAAGCGATAAACTAAAAATTGATTAGACATTTTTACATTTTCTGGTAGAAAACCTACATTAGATTAGTTGTAGGGATTTGGAATAGGTGTGAAAGATAAATTTCCAAAGCTAAAAACAAACATAGCATCTTGTTTTAGGGAGCGGTGATATCCAATTGCTACATTTTGTCCCGGGAAGCCCTTCTCACACAAGGGTCAAACCTGAGGTCGCATTGAGACTAACAGAGTTACTCACCCTACTTTGTTGGTCTTGGTGTAGAGATTGCATGTATTATGGGGGTCGCTTGAAGGTATACCCACAATGATGAGTGGAATCCTTTCAGGTTGATTTCAGGCTAGATACCCTGCCCTTGCACATTGATCGGGCTGTTGACTTTGCCCCAGGCATCACCGTTGTAGCTGATAACCTTAGTGGCCTATCTCTTTAGGGTATTTACACAAGGGGACTGTGGAGGGGAAAGTCTTCACGATACCTGGAATTGACGTTGGCCAGACTCACTCGGGATCCTTGGAGGGTATACCCACGATTATGTGTGGGAGCTTGCACCAAGGTGTAAGTTCATTAAGAAGGTCATCAACGTAACTTTTCCACCCTCTCTATCTTTGCCCCTTCTTACTTTGTTCCTGTGACATTGGATTTCATCACCAAATAGTGTGCTCATTGTGAGAAGGTTTTGTTTTCTTGCTTGCTTAATATATTTTAGAGTGTGTTATTTGTTATCCCTAGCAGAATCTAGGTTGGATATTTATTTCTATGGCATCAGTTCCTGGAATGACCAATGAAGGAACCCCTTTGCCAAGGGAAATCTTTGTTTTTCCTTCTTACAGAAACGTTGGTCCTCACATCGCTACTTTGAGCCTTCTAGGTATCACAATTGAGTTACCAGTATGGTTGTTGTCCACTCCGGTGATCTCAAATGCATGTGGTTCAGATGCAGGCACACCACCCACACATCAACCTCATGTCAACCTTTCTCCTTCTTCGCCTGTCAGGTCTCCTTCCATTTATCCTTCTTTGCCTAGTGAAAGCTCTAAATAAAATAGCCAGGTTGATAAGAAGAAGAAGAAACAAAAAGAGAAGAAGAAGAAGAATCGGAAAGGGACCAAGCCTCCAACTACATCAAATGTTGGATCCAACCAACTATTGTTGATCACACTGGGAGTGTTGATGAGGTCGACAAGATTAAAATGAAGAATCTGAAACCCAAATTCCCTTGTAGTCTTTGTAAGGGTGACCACTTTATGAGGGTTTTGCCTGGTCTTCCCAAGGTCTTATAAATGTGGTCGTCCATGTCATTGAACCCTAATGTACATGCTAGTGATGCCCCATCAATTAGTGACATTAAGGTTGGTAAGAAGAAGACAACTACCAAATTTCCTTGTATGTTATGCGAAGGTGATAATTATTCTCACCTTTGTCCTCATATGGACGAGGCTTCTTCTCTTTTGGTAAAGCTTCAACTTCCAATTGGTTATCATAAGATTTCCCCCAACCCATCCTTGGTTGATGGAATGGTTAATTTGGTTCCATCCCCAATCAGTCTGGTTGATTAGGTGGTCAATCTAGTTTCATCCTTGGTTGAACCACTAACCAAAGTAGTTGATCTAGTTCCATCATCGATCAACCCCAATTTTCATCTGAAAAGTGAAACCCAAGTGACCGATCTAGTCCAGTCATTGGTCAGTCCCACCCTTCATCTGAAGAGTGCCAACGTGGTCAATATCACTCCTCCTTTGGCAAGTGCCAAATTGGTTTCTCTGGTCCCTTCATCGGTCAGTCTGGTTGATCATGTCGTCAATCTGGTCATGTCCTTAGTTGAACCAGTTAACAAAGTGGTTGCTCTGATCCCATCTTCGATCGATATAGAGTCCAACCCAAGCAGTCGATCTGTTTCCACCTGTCGACCCCATTCTCCCCTTGGAGAATGAAACCCAAGTGGTCGATTTGATATTTTTATCAATTGATCCTACTCTCCCACTAGAGAGTAAACCCGATTATGCCCATGATTTTCTCGTTGATACAGAATCTACCATCTTGGGGGGCATTCCTCCTGCTACTATGAAACCCCCTCTAGGTAATGAAGCCATGCTTTTTTATTAGGGTGCGCTAACTGTAGCTCATCTTCCCTCCCACATTCCTTTCAATATTACAGTACAGGTTTGTGGACAGGTCCTTCCTCGGGTGTTGATAGATGAAGGTTCATCTGTTATTATTTTGTCCTCTATTGATTGGAAAGATTTGGGTTATCCTTGACTTGTGTTGGTTACCCAGTGTTGGCATAGGGGTAGACCTAGGCTTCATCGCTCAAGAGTGCACCAAAAAATCCCTAACTACCAGCCCTTTCGACAACACCTGTGAAGTAGATGAAGTCTCACCCGAGATAGAGGCAGGGGTGGTTGCAAGACTCAGGTGTCTGTAACGTTAGTTGGGACACATATCTGTGATTCTATCTTTACAGGGAACTTAGAATAGATCATTCATCAGTATTTAACCCTTATTATACTTCACAGATGAAACAGAGATTTGCGATGAATACTCAGATGTACATTGTTTCAACACTTAACCATAGCAAATCATATCATATCTAGTAGATCAACACTAAGCATTCTCATACACATCTGATCTAACAATCATATATATCTAGGAAGCATAGAGTCATAAGTGGATGTATTAAATCACGTAGCATAAGCAAAGATAAACACATTGAACCAAAGCACAGAGCATAACACATAGATTTACGTGGTTCACCCCCCCCCTGGGGCTACGTCCACAAGATCTTCTTCTTTATTATCGTCCTCAAGATGTTATAAGAACAAAGCCTCTGAAACCCTTCTTCACACAGGACAGAATATATGAGTAGTTCATTAGATCCTTATTCCTTTCGTTACATTATCAATCACACAGTAACTTGCACTTACCCTTGCAAGCTTTACACAGTTCACACAGAGAACTTATTCAACATCACATAGATGCACCACCAATTGCACTAAGCAATCACATCTACTCTTTCTTACATTTCCTATATTTCTATTTATATATTAAAAAAGTGGGCCTAAGTGTGGGTAAACCCATGGGACAAAATCCCTTCCCCATTACATTAACCCAAAACACTAAAAGAGGCCCAAAAGTGGACCGAGATCCCGTGATCTCTGCTTCGCCTGGCGCTCCATCTTTGACAGGGTGTCAAAGTCCAAAAATGGTCAATTATGGCCAAGTGTTCCTAAAAAATTGGTCAAGGGACAATAATCGACCAACACTCACCTGTGACTCGTCCCGAGTCACTCAGGTCTGACCAATTCTGCTTCAAATTCCTCAAACTTGGCTCGAGTTGCTTCTACCTGCCGCATTTCTATTGCCTCTTTCTCGGTGAACTCCTCGATGAGTGCCTCGTTCACCATCCCTTCTAGGCGTTGTTTTGTTGTATCCACAACCTGCTCAAGTTCTACTCATTGTCTTTCAACTTTAGTGAACAATTGGCATGCCTTTTCTTGCACTGGTTGAAGTCATTGAGAGACTTCCATTACTTTAATCTGAAGCATGTGAATCCGTTGTTGGGTTGTACGTTGCTCTGGAAACCTTTTCATTATCTCTATGGGTGAAAGGGCCTTTATCTACACCTGTATCTTTTCGGCATCGTACTTCACCTCTTAAATATGTGACTCCAATTTATGCAATTATGGCTTCTTGGTTAGGTTCTCGTAGATCTATGCACTTCTTCTACTTAACTATTTGCATTCCTCAGAGAGTGCTTTAATCCTTTCTATGGTGCTCCGGACAGTTATTTCTCGCTGGTCGCGCACTTCTTGTGGGGTATGTGGTATTTTATGAAGCTCTAAGTCCACGAATATTTGTTGAAGTTGTTGAATAACTTCAGCAAGCATCATCACTTGGTGTTCGATGGGGTCCTCTACCTTCTATTCTAACCTGGGATTGCTCCTTCAATCCCAATCTGCTTCATGAGAAACTGCTCTTTCTCTTTTTGGATCTTCACGCTGTCTTCTTCAAACTTCTCTTGGAGAGTGTCCTTCTCTTGTTGCGCAGCTCGTTGTTGCTCGATGATTTCCTCCTGTGCTTTCTTTAAGGCTTAGGTAGCCTGTGTTTTTTCTTCCTGTGCCTTTCAAAGGTGTACTTCGACCGTGTCAGCAATCTGGCGGAGATGAACTGGTTCATTGCCTTCTTCTGTTGTTCCCTCTGGTAGGGGCATAGAGGAGACTACGTTGCTAGACTGGAGAGCTTGTTGTACTCCTTGGAGTTTGATCTCGATTCTGGTGTACATTGTCTCTTGCTTAGCTTCCTTATTTTCTATTATCTCTTTTATGGCTTCGTTCATAGCTGCGATGAGAAAAATGAAGTCATCTGGAGTGAGTGTGGTCTTCAACTTAGTCACGGGTGCTTTTTATTTATTTCAGAAGGAAGGTTTTGGAGGCAAACCCTTCCTTTTCTTTATGATTTCTACTTCTTCTACTGGACTTTGTTTGACTTCCTCTAAGTATTCGCCATTACCTTCTTTCTCTATTGTAACGGATGCGGTTCTTACAGATCTTTCGTCTACATCCTGAATATCCTCATCCTTCTTTGTTTTCTTTGTTTTCTTTGTCTTACTGGGTCCAAGTGTATTCTACGCATCTTTTGGGCTATCAATGTCGGATACTTCTATAGGGTTTGTTGGAATAAGGAGGTCCACCAACCATTCCTTGGTGATTTCCTCCAAGTCTTCTTCTGTCAGATTGTAATAAGACTGAAGTTGTTCCTTGTTCTCATCAGCACGTGATGTTAGATATATAAAATGTCGGTCTACACTGAATTTTATCAAAGGTTGAAACCTGTGTAAAGTATTCAAGGTCATGCGAGGCTCGGATTGGATGGTGAGCTTCAACTGGGTGTAGTAGGTATGAAATATGGCATTGGATTTACACTGCTTGTTCATGTCATTCGATCAGCACAGGGTACTAAAATTCCCAGCCAGTGCTTCAAAGGGGTCAATGTTGAGGAAGGTTGAACCTTCTAGTAGCTCCCATGCAACAACATATATAAGTATCAAGAGTCAGCTAAAATAAAATTCATTCCCCTGATTCTGGGCTTCTCTGCAATCAATCTCTAGTTGATGCACCAGGTACTTCACCCAGTTCATCTGTAGTCCCTCTGTGCACTTTCCTACGAGGTCGACTACAAAGATGGATACTTGTGTGGGTTGATTCTTGCGTACCAACTTCTCTATAAACAGTTGACAGACGAGGAGCACTGTGCCACTTTCAATAGAAGCTACCATCTAGCCTCGCGCACCTTTCTCAACATCGCGAGAGGCTTCTTTGATCTTTTGAGCATGAGCATGATACGTGGTATTTCCAGGATAATAATCATGGGGATCAGGGCCCTGCATGCTAATCCCGGTGATCTGGTTGATCAGCGCTGCATCAACTATTATGCGATGGTTAAACCATAAGTATCCTCCATGGTAACTTGCTAGCAACATCATCACGCAAGCATTCACCTTCTGGTGTCTGCCAAAGTGTGGTATCTTCATAACATTGAGTAGATTATACTGTGTGAGTTTCATCATCCATTGATGAGGGGCGATCTTCGAATTCTTTCCATTGGTTCTGGTTATGTACTTGTACGGGGCAAGTGTGCTGTAAAATTTACGATCCCCCAGGTTGAAGTCACTAAAATTCAATGTTGCGATCTTGTCGTGATCTACATGGACTGTGTGTACTCCTTTCGGTAGGTAAGCCATGATTAGAGTGTACTCAAAGTCATTAGGCACACTATCTCTGTTGATCACACTGCTCAGAGGTGGTATGTAAGCAGGTAGGATGGATGGAACCAACTTCGCGTTGGCCATATCGTCCTTATGTTTGGTTCTTCTTTCTGCGTCATCTCGGGATGTTCCTACTCGATTAGTTGACACGGAGTCTTGCACTCCTCTCGTCGATGATGCCTGTAAACCTGTAGATAGTACCCGCTCCAACATGACTCTTTCGGCTCTAAGGCTAGTGAGTACCTCTTGTACATATTCTTTAGCTGCGTTAAATTTGTCGTACATATACACTCAGGATCAATAGCTCAGGTTCTCAAAGTAATGTAGATACTATATTAGGGTTGAGAGTATGGGAAGAGTAATCATGGTTCACAATTCAGGTAGTCTGCAGACTCAAATTCACGATTAAAAAAAGTGTCTTCCATGCATGGTGTGATGGATTAAGTAAGTAACTCTGTAGAAGATTGTTTGCAATGGATATGGGGCTTCCTTAACTCATCTTCTATCCATTATGGTGTGGTCTAACGGTCTGGTGATGAACCATCAATTCTTTTCAATCCATGTGGGGTGACAGTCAAATGGATATATTGGCCTTCAACGACTATATTGCTTCGCCACAACGAAGTGACCTATGTCGTTGTTCTGTTATTCAAGCGAAGCTCAAATTTTGCAAAGCTTCTTTCAGAGAGATTCCCTCTGGAACCCTTTGTAGCCTATTGACATGAGCTCTCTTTTTACTTAGATTTATAGCCTTCTTCCCCGTGAGCTTCATCTTGGTAGTTCTTTTCTTGATCCGGTTCTTATTTTCCTTGGGCATAGTCACTTCGCGTTGTTGCGGTTCTTTCCCAAGACTCAGGAAAACTACTTTGTCTGTATCTGGTATAGATACTCCAATCTTCTGTGAGTCCCCTAATTGTTTGACATTTGAGCTTCTAGTGTCAAATAGCTTTGATTTATTCTCCTGTTCCTCAATCAACTGTGCAATCTTCTTGGTCATAAAATATTTTAATTCTTGTTTCTTCTGTTCCAAAACTTCTTCTTCTTCCTTTTGTCCAACTTGAACTTTGTCAATCCAAGGTTTTCCAAGTAACATAGTAAATGGGGCCATGTCCTCAATAAATTTAATAATCTCAAAATCTTCTTCAGTCAAATTTCCATTAGCATTCGTAGATATCTGTGTGAGCCTTCCACATAGGTTTACCAATTTTCCTTTGAAGATTCCTATTCCTCCTAGTGAAGGGATCATGACAAGCTTCCCTATACCTTCCCACATTCTCTCTGTCATGATATTCATCTGTGTTTCCTCATCTATAACACAATCAATGTCAAAGTCCCCTATCCTTACTTCGATGCATTCTTTATCTTTAAATATCTCTGATACTATGACATGTCGGTGTTCATTCAGGGTTTCTTTCATATGAATTAATACTTTCTCTAATTCTTTCTGAGGTTCTTCTATATTTGGATCTGCCTTAGGGTTTGGATTCATTCCTTTGAGCCTAGCAGTGATTTTGGGGCAATTCAATACTTCATGGTCCAAATCTTTGCAATAGCGACAACTGGGTTTTCCACCAGGGAATTCCTTAGATAGATGGCCTAGTTTTATGCAACTGTAACATAGGTTCAATCCTCTCTTTCTCTTAAATGATCCCCAACTTCTTCTTTACTGCACACTAGAATCGTGGTAGTTAGCCTGCAAAAAATTATTTCTAGGATCCTACATCCATTTGTTAGTCCAAACATTCTTTCTATGCATAGGTATAACATATCTATCATTATACTTATCAGATCTATTCATATCAAGATTTCTTTCTTCTATTAAATCCCTAAGTTTTAAGCTAGGACCAAATCTATCAAACATACCTAGATCCATGCTTTAGAAACAAAACTTTCCACTTATCTTACTTCTACAGAGCACAAAGCTTTCAGATCAATAACTTTTAACTATTCTTACCTTTATTATAGCACAAGGCTTACAGATCTTACCTCTTTTCTACAGATTTGACCTCTTTCTTTAAGAAATTCCCACTTTTACTTTTCTTAGAGAAAAATGCGTTTAGATCTTGCTTATTTTCTTCAGTAACAACGTCTTTTCTTGCAAATATGACCTATTTTCTTCAGATCTGACCTTTCTTTCTTGGCACAAAGCTTCACAAGTCAAGTAGAATGTTGCGCACTAGGGAAATAGATCTACGCAAAGATCTTTCTTTGCACAAATCTTCTTCTACTCTATTTCCCAGCAATCATAGTTTTAGGTCTCGACAACGGAACCATTTGTTGGCACAGGGGCAGACCCAGGGTTCAACGCTCAAGAGCGCACCAAAAAATCCCTAACTTCGCAGAAGACATAGATCTTCACGATGAATACTCAGATGTACATTGTTTCAGCACTTAACCATAGAAAATCATATCATATCTAGTAGATCAGCACTAAGCATTCTCATACACATCTGATCTAACAATCATATATATCTAGGAAGAACAGAGTCATAAGTGGATATATTAAAGCACATAGAATAAGAAAAGATAAACGCATTGAACCAAAGCACATAGCATAACAAACAGATTTACGTGGTTCACCCACCCTGTTATAGCAAGATTTGCCTCACCATTGCTATCTTGCACAAAGGGCCTTTTTCCATTTCCCTATGCAAACTTATCAACCCCTTTTTGATAAATCCAGAGCCAAAAAAAATTATTTTTCCACATATACACTCCCTAACTACTTTGCAAGATGTGTATACGCTTGTTGCTCCACTACAGCTCGTGTATATCAGGATTTATGCCAGAAAATACAAAATGAGGTCGGGTTTCCATGTCATGAAAAAAGATCTCTGATCTTTGGCCTTCCATATACCGGAAATGTTTTGACTCGGCCCTTCAGTTTCATTTTGGAGGATATAAGAGAACAATCTCAAGCTATGGAAAAAGGGGAGAAAGCATTCTACTTTGAGAGCAACGTTACTCTAGAGAAATTACTTCATATTGAGTCTGCATCCCTTTGCCCCTCAAGTCTGAAGACAGTGTTCAACCCCCAATATCTTTCCTTGATGTCGAGAGGACCTCATTACCTCTTTGCTATGAGCTTGCCTTTGGTGGAGGATTGAAGTGTTGGAGACCTAGTTGGAAGGAACTTGGTTTCTTTGTTTCGAACCGTGCCGACATGAAAGTTTGTAATGTTGATACTTATGTTGATCAATTATTAATAGAAATACTCATTTCTCGTCCTATCGGTATCTCGCAAATATATGATTATTATCCATGGGAATGTTTGTAATGTTTATTAATGGATTGTGATATCTGATGTGCTAACTCATTTTATATATTGTCACTATATACTTGCATAGCTTGTTTGTTGAGAACTTCTTGGAAGTGTAAAGCTTTGGGTCAAAGTGCTCAACAGTGGAACGACATCAAACGATTGGATCAAGGTAGGCTTCTTCCTCGTATTGCACATTAGTTTATATAGCACATTATGGAATTGAGTTGATTTCTGCAGTCATACCTGTCTTTTGTGGTTTACCCTTGGCCATAGAGAGTTTTTCCCTTGTGATAGAATTGGCAACTTCACTGGGGATAAATCTTCTTTCTAAGGGTTGAAGTGTTTTTTCTTCTTACATTGCTCTTTTTCCTTTATGTTTCTTATCGTATCATAGTTGGACAGAGTCTGTTCACTCTGGGTCTGATTTTTTCAGCCTTTTACCCTTGCCTAGCATTGTTTTAAAAGATATACGCCCTTTTTTCCATGACATCCACGTATACATGATTGTTGTCCCACTGAAAGAGGCATATATACGCCCTTTTCTCTTGAACAATCGTGTATACCACTTGCCCTTGCTTTCTTTCTTGGTTTAGTGACGACTGGGTAGGTTTTGAGGATCACTGAGCCTTCTTAGGTCTCTGTTGTGCCTGTTGAGATTACCTGGGATGACAGGAAACCTGTTTGGAGTTGAATTTTTGGGCGACGTCTTTCTCTTTGTTTTCCATTTTTCATTTGTCCTTGGTAATTGGGCTGTCTTCTTAGTTGTTTGGTATTTTTTTCGAGTGATTTCTTTTATACACGGTAGAATTTATATATCAAGTCGCTTATCAGTCCATGCATTTTCTTTTTAATACATTGAAAATAAAAAAAAATAGGTATTTTGCATTGGTTAGTATTTTTGTCTTGGAACCTTTATCATTAGGTTAGCACATTTAGTGAAAGATTTCATTTTACTTATGAGTTGCAGAGTTAAAACTGAATATTGCACTATTTTTATTTAGCAGATCGTTCACTGAAAATTTAAAGTTAGGCTTTACATTATATCTATTTTTTATTTTCATGCAGAATCATAACACCATGAGTTTCATTTCCATACCTTTTTGAATAATCATGGCCAATAAAATTTACGCTTTAAACTAAAATTGATTAGTAATGATTTTATTGTTTAGGGTGCACAAACTAGCCTAGGATTTAGTGCCTTGGAATATGATTTTGCGAGTAAACTTCTCCATAGAAATTAAATCAACATATGTGTCTAAGACAGGGAGTTGAGAAATCCATTGTATAATTGGTAATATCAGGAGGCTCCGCTCACACTGGAGTTAATCATGAGGTCGCACGAAGTTTGTTGAAGGGATAACCCTTGGATACTCACCTAGCGTCAGAGATATTTTTGTTGATTTATTCATATTTTGGGATCTTGCTAGTATCCATACCTTTGTGAGAGGCAATACTTTCAAGGTTTCGGGGTTTGCTACCCTGCCCATACGACAATTTAGACTTATGACTATTCGCCTATGCATCGGGTGTACAGTGGTTGATTAGTTTCTTGACTTAGGTTTCTCATAGGTTACTTGCAGGGGTTATTCTGCTTGTATCCTGAGTCAGATAGGGGTCGGACAACACACAACCTTTATGGAAGATTACCTCTCCGGGGGGATCTGACCGACTAGTTGTTAAGCCTACGAGGGCCCTTATAACTAATTTTGTTACCTCCAAACTTTAACAGGGAGTCTCAGGTCCCTCCTAGATGAGGCATACCTTATTTAGCGAGGGAGGCCACTCAACCACTTTAGCCTGTTTGCATGCATATTAGTCGTTTGAATTTTTGGTATGCTCTTTGATTACTAGTTGGCCTTAGGATATATTTTTATTTGTTGAGAGTCATAAGTCATCATGGAGTTGGACCATCTTCCTCGCAGGTCCCATCAGTTGGTACAATTACCACCGATTTTTGAGTTATTTCCTTCTGAAAGGCATAGAGTTATCGAGAGTGGTACACACACATCTACCTTTCAGACTTGTGATCCCACAAGGATGAGTACCGAGTCTAGTATTCAAAACACTGGGAGTTCATCAACTCCCAATTCCACTATAGTTAATTTCACTCCTTCGACACCTGCAGCCGCTACAGTTGCAGTGCCAAAGGCCTACACCGGTACTATGGCTCAGCCCATAGTTAATGTTTCGTCTCTTGCCTCTAAACCTTTTGGGGATTTTGGCCACTCATCGAGTTACAATGTTCAGACCATCCCCATGGCTACTAGTCCATTTTCTTATGGTATGCCAAGTTTCACTTTGTATTTTTCGATTGCCATCCCAGCTGCTGGCCATAACACTAGCCTTGGACCTGGGGGCACTACACCTCCTTACACTCCTTTTTTCATTTGGTAGCTCTCATGTTCCCCAAACAAATCCTAATGTAGGAAGTGTCCCCTTCCTTAACCTCGGGTCTAACCCTTCTACGGCTGGATGGAACAACCAAGCTGGCGGACAAGTTCCGCCCTATATCCCTATCCCCTTGGTGCCGAATTCGACCAATAATTTTGGCATAACGAATCAAATTCAATCCTCTGGATTCCCATCTGGAGGAGGTCAGTCTTATGTCTTGGGCACCCCCCAACCTAGATCTAATCCAGTTGGGGGCAGTTTTAACAACCCTCAGTTTGGATCTAATCCAACAGGGGGCAATTTTCATAACCCTTATCAGAACATTCCTGCTGGAATTATGCCCACTACACCTTTCACGAATCTGCCCGGAGGAGGGTCTTTTAATTCCGGACAAGGTTCTGGTCCTTACCAAAATCCTGGATGGAACACAACTCCTAATACTCAGTCTTTTGCTAGAGGATGGGGTTAGGTGTCGCAACCCCGTATTCCCTTTCTGGCCATGCTTAATCTGCCAGATTTGTCTTAACTAATGAATGACCCGGTGAATTATGATCCCACATGGCCCCCTGTCCTCACCAAGCTTCCGTCAGACATTCCAAAGTTTGAGGGTAAGAATCGAGAGGACCTCGGTGATCACGTCACTACTTTTCACCTCTGGTGCTCATCGAATTCTTTGAATCACGATTCTATTAGATTACGATTGTTTTAGCGCACTCTTATCTGGATTCTGTCACAATGGTATATTGAGCTACCTAGGGGGACATATGGGTCTTTTCAACAGTTAGTGCTAGCCTTTCTTAACCATTTTCAACTACCCATTTGTTATGATTCTAGCCTTGAACTTTTTTCAACTTTATGCCAGGGTACCAGCACTCATATTTTGGACCATATCCAGGAATGGCGTAGCAAAAAACATTTAGTTAGGACTCCCATACCCCCAACATTTATTTTAGAATGGTTTTTAAAGTCTTTGCATGCTCCTATTTCAAAGGACGTTGCTACTTCTGAAGTCTTCAGCGAGGAAGAGGCCATTCTTAGAGCCCAACAATTCGATTTGATCTATGCTCAGTCTGGGATGTTATACCACCTTCTTCTTGATGCACCGTGGTCGAATCATGATCCTAGATAAAGTCCTGGGCCCCATGCCGATGGCATTTCGGGGCCCACCAATGTAAAGTCTACAAAATTGACAACGAAGTCTGCCGGAGGACCAGCTTCATCTGGATCCTCCAAACCCACCCAATCGGTGGATGTACATTCCGTGCAGTCGTAAAAAAACCCAAATGGTGACCAAAAACCAGATGGGAATAAACAGAAAGGTCGAAATAATCATAGAGGTGGGAAGAATAAACCCAAGGACAAGAATAATAATGGAAAATAAAACAATAATGATGAAGAGGGCAAGAAAGAAAAGCGTAAGGTTAAGTTTCTTTGTAAACTTTGTACTAATGATCACCTTACACACTTATGCCCCAAACTTGTGGAGGCTGTGAGGCTTTTAAATCTTTCGCCCGCTATGCTAAAAAATCCTTTTCCTCACAATTAGCACTTAGACTCAAGTTCTTCAAACGTCAGAAATACGCTTGGTGGGAGTCAAAACCCACCACCAAAAGATGGCGACCATGTTTGTATCAATATGGTCGATGCAAAAATCAATATATCCACTCGCTCTCGATATTATGGCTCTTCAAAAGCTAGTACCAACCTAGAAGCTCCTCCTCCATTGTCGGAGATGAATTTACAGATCGAGAAACCAGAGCCACTACCTCATATTCCAAAAGGAGTATTCAAGAACTCTACCCATAACCCTAATGCTATAGTCGCCCATAACTACTCTATTGTTGAGGATCTGGGCCAAACACCTTGCGCGATGTTTGCTTTGGAGGTACTCCATATGTGTTCATCACATAGGAATTCCTTACTCTTTGCCTTAGGAGCTCTAGAACCTAGTGGCTCGAAGATAATCAAGTTTGATTTCATGTATGTGAAGCCTCACTTACCCTACCATTTGGATTTCCAAATCTACGTGGAGTATTCTAAATATACCATCAAACGAGAGGTCATTGATGAAGGTGATGGAACTTCCGTGATGTCCTTAGTCTGTTGGAAAGTTATCGGTTCTCCAACCCTTTGAAAGTTGTCGACCATGTTGACCTCATTCGACGGTCATTCCTTCTGCCCTCATGGTATTGTCCCTACCTTTCTGGTCCAGTTAGGTGGGAAGGCGATATAGGTGGAAGTAGAGGTAGTTGATGCACCTCTCGATTATAACCTGTTACTAGGTTGCAATTGGACTTATGCTATGGTCATCGTCGTATCGTCTGTTTTCCACATGCATTTTTTTCCTCATCAGAGGGAGATTATGATGATCGACCAGTTATCCTTTGCGTACTCTATCCCGAACGCATCTGTTGGACCGTCGATCCCCGTGGTCAACAATTCTCAGCCGGAAACTAAGAATATCGGTGTTAGAATGTATTCTTCCCTCATGGGTACTTTCGACTTCTTGGCATCGAATCACCACATTTACGCCATGTCCAGTACGCCCGCTTCAGTAGATAAGTCCATCCCTTTCTACACTTCTTATTTTAGTGACCCTTGGACCCTACCTTCTCCGACTTCGTCCATTGAAGGTCAGTCGCATGTTGTCATGGCTATGCCACTATAGGCAATAGAGATTGCATATCAAGATATCCTTGAATCTTCTGTCGATCCCGATCCTGTTCCCTCGTAGACGGTCGAGGAGGATCCATTTCTTAGGCCTGTTTGGGCCACTTCGTTATCTTGTTCACATGATTTCTTGGATGAGACACTGCCTTCAGACGAAGCCATCCTTGAAACCATGCATGTTTCTGAGAGAAATTGGGATGATATGCATCATCGATCTTATTTTCTCCCAAGTCTTAAAAGAATTGAGGAAGATGATTTTAGATCTACCCTGAGTGAGATAGTCAGTCATGCCGTAGTTCCACTTGATACACATGGCATTTACGCCGAAGGGAATATGGAAAGTATTTCTCCTACCTTCCAGATCGATATCTCTTGTACCCCTGGAAAGAGCAAAAATGTAAATATAGGTGTAGATTGTTCGCCATAAGAGTTCTGATCTACACCAACCTCTTCAAATAATTTTGAGACGTATTCACTTGGTCATATGAAGAGATGCTAGGGATCAACCCCCGTATTGTCGAACATGAGATTAGGACTTACCCAGATGCTAAACCTGTTTGACAACGTCTTAGAGCTGTTAATCCTAGAAAGGCCCCCATTATTAAGGCAGAGGTAGAGAAGCTACTTAATGTTGGCTTTATCTACCCGATTCCTTTGACCGAATGGGTATCCAACCCCGTTCCCATGAATAAAAAGAAAGGAACCATCTGCATGTGTATGGAATTTCACAACCTGAACAAGGCCTATCCTAAAGATAAATTTCCATGCCTTTCATTGATCAGATTCTCGATGAGTGTGCGGGAAGCGAGAATTTTCTTTTATGGACGGATTTTCAGGCTATAACCAAATCTAGATCAAACCCAAAGACCAACATAAGACAACATTCATATGTCCTTGGGGCACGTTGCATACCGGAAAATGACTTTTAGCCTGAAAAATGCTGGAGAAACCTTCCAACGAGCCATGACTTTCGCTTTTCATGATCTCAAACACATAGTCGAAGATTACCTCGATGATCTTGCTGCTCACTCTTGTGAGAGAGTGGATCATGCTACACACCTTCAACTAGTTTTTGAAAGATGTTGCTACTATAGAATCCGACTCAATCCTCATAAATGCATATTTTGTGTTAGATCTAGCTGTCTCTTAGGATTCTTAGTCTCCGAGACAAGGATCATGGTAGATCCATATAAGGTTGAGGAAATTCTTTAGTTGCCTCCCCCACGCATGATTAGACAACTTCAAGGTTTATAGGGGAAAGATAAATTTTTGCGTCGGTTTATTGCGAATTATGCCAATATCACTAAGGTTTTCATGCGCCTATTGAAGAAAGACACCCTGTTTATCTGGGATGAGCGAGCCTAGCAGTATTTTGACGCTTTAAAGAAAGCCTTGGTATCGACCCCTCTACTGAAATCTCCTGATTACAGTAGAGATTACTTGTTCTATATCGTCGTTTCTGAAGAGACCATTGGTATGGTTCTAGTTCAGGAGGATGATGAGATCCACGAGCACGTCGTATACTATCTCAGTTTAAATTTAGTCGGTCCTAAACGTAATTACTCGCACGTTGAAAAGCTAGATTTGGCTATCGTCCATGCAGTCCAACATTTACGACACTATATATTTCTTTACAAAACCACTGTGGTTGTCAATGTTAATCCATTTCAATACGTTCTCACTAGACATATCATAGGCAGAAAATATAATAAATGGATTGTCATCTTACAAGAATTTGATCTTGACTTTGCTTCAGCCAAGTCCAAAAAATCAATAGTTTTTGCATAGTTAATATATGATTTCCCACGATTAGACGAAGATGTCATTCATGTCGATTCATTCGCAGATGAATACATTTTCCTCATCTCATCGTCTGACCCCTGGTATGGAGATATTGTTTTATATCTTCAAACCTTGAAGTTCACTCAGCATCTCTCGCGAGATGATCGACGACCTATTAGATACCAAGACAAAAAGTATACAATTGTCGGAAACAATTTGTATCATCGAGGAATATATAGTATCTTACGTCGTTTCTTAACTCACGAGGAAGCCGAGTTAGTCCTTAATGATTGCCACAAAGGGGCTTGTGGTGGTCATCTATCCAAGCTTGCGACAGCCCAAAAAATCTTGCGATCCATTTACTTCTGGCCCACCATATTTAAATATTGTATTGAATTAGTTAAGAAGTGTCACCCCTGCCAGGTGTTCACTTGAAAAATGCGCTCGCACCCAGCCCCTCTTCACCCAGTCATTATTGTCAGTCCCTTCACCAAGTGGGGAGTAGATTTTGTTGATTGCAACCCAACTTTGGTTGGGGGGCATCAACACATTATCATGGTTGTCAAATACTTAACCAAGTGGGTTGAAGCCATGCCTACCATGAAATCTTATGGGAAGACTACATCTTTTTTCGTATTCAACCAAATTATCGCCTAGTTCGGTATCCCAAGTGAGATTGTTACTGATCATGGAAATCACTTTCAAAATGAAATGATGGTAGAACTAGCGTCTAAGATGGGGTTTAAACATGGTCACTCATCTCCTTATTACCCCTAGGAAAATGGGCAAGTAGAGGTCATCAACAAGTCTCCCAAGACCATATTACAAAAAACTTTTAGTCGAAGCAATTCCAACTGGCACATCATGTTGTATCCTATGTTGTGGGCATACCGAACCTCGGTCAATACTACCACCGATTTTTCCCCTGTTCAGTTAGTGCATGGTGTGGAGTCTATACTTCCCATTGAATGAAAAATCCCTTCTCTCAAATTGGCAGTTGAGCTCCTTCTTGACAATTTGGATTTAGAGCGATGCCTTGTACACCTAGAGAGTCTTGACGAGCAACGTCGGGATGCCTTTATGGCTATCGAGGAAAACAAAAAACATGTCAAGGTTAAGTACAATAAGTCTATATGTCCCTATTTGTATGATGAGGGTGACTTGGTACTCTTGTATGTCCAAGCCAAAGAACTGCTAGGGGAAAACAAGTGTAAACCCATGTGGCATGGTCCTTATATCATGTGTCGTGTTCTAGAAAAGGGAGCCTATGAGTTGGAAGATTATGAAGGGAATAAATTGGCTGAGCCCAGAAATGGACTCTACTTAAAAAGGTATTATGCTTGAGCCCTGGGCTTGAGAGAAACCCTTTGTATACTAATATAAATTTAGAGCATATACACCTTTTCCCCTTTTTTGTCTTGGGCTTGCTTATCGAGTTTTCCCTTTTGTTGGCATATGCCAATGGAGTATTTGGTCTACTTAGGATTTGTAGATGGAACCAATCATCATACACGGAACTTAGCTTCCATCGCTTGGTTGATTTAATTTCCCAAAGGTCTATTGTTGTCTTCAGGCGGCGTATGCCTAGGGCCATCCATGAATAATGTGGCCGAATACAACATCGCCACAGAATTATTGTGTGATTCTATCTCACATGGTATTTTCTTTATAGATGTGCACCTGTATTATCAGTTAGTCATATGTCAGTTGAACGGTCGTTATCGTGTGTGCAATCCGATGTTACTCCATCGATTCCTACGGGTACGTCTTTTAGAATGACAATTTGATTTTATTACTTACTTTCACATTCCTAGAAGTTCTAATCATGTATCCGATGCCTACACTAATTATGTTTTGAATTGGAATTTGTCACATTAATAAAGAAAATAAAACCATTAAATCAATGTACACATTGTAAGATATAAGTACAGTCGAAGATCCCTCTTTATATATTTCCAAAAAATATGGTGTTTTATATTACAAAATTGGGGCTAAAACCCTCAAAAATACATATACAGCTGATATACATGTCCCATGACATCTACGCCTATGGAACTAGATGAGTCTCATGATAGCAAACCACGACATTGGCGAGATTCCAGAAGATTCGTACCGATGCTCTAGGTACACCGACAACTTGCCTCTGCATGGCTTCAGGTAGATGCTCCACCTGAACCATAGGAATCCTCTGTGTCAAATGCGACAGGTTTCCCTGCATGTTCTGAAGGACTCTCTCCACCTCTCCTCCCACTGCCTCATCTCCCTGGTGTCTCCGCCTATGTCGTAGGAATCCCTCTGGATTTTGTGGACCCACGTATTCAACCACACAAGTATCAAGTTAATATTTAATAACACCATCCAAAAAATATTTTTGTTCTTTTAAATACAAAAATACAAAAAATGAAATATATAAAAAATATTGTTTACCTATGGCGCCATAGGCAGCTCCTGGTGGAAGAGGCATATCAAGATCACCTCTGAAATCAATTCCTGCATAGGGATAGTCATCCAGAGCTATGATTTGTCTCCTCCACCAGAAGAAAAAATCATCATTGTAGGGTGTCTCCACCCTACCTCCCCCCTGTCGTCTCATGACCTTGATCCATCGCACCATAGCTGGATCACACGACCCTCTAGGAATGAACTCCACTCTAGGTCTTAGGCCTGGGATCTGCTCGAAAAAGAAGCTACAAAGGATAGAGGAAAACCAAAAGTTTCTCTTTGCCCCCTGCTTGCACTCTGTCAATTGACCTTTCATATTAGTCAGCAGTGAGGTACATCAATCATACACGGTAGGTTTCACACACTCCAGTGTGTAAAACATAAGCGGTCTCAATGCTTGATGTAGCGAGGCTGACCCTATGATCCTAGTAAGCATCGGCACAATAATTTTCAGGTTGAGGTTACCTATAGATTGGATAGGGATTTGACTTCCCACCATGGGAGTCCCTGCAACACAGTGGGCGTCAATGTATTCTTTGACCTTCATCCCACTCCTGGCCCCGCATGACTTGAATTCCACGACCTCTCCTTGGTGTGAAAGTCCTATCAATAAGTAGATGCCCTCTAATTCGATCCTTAATGGTTGTCCATCAAGGATAAATCTCTCGCTATCTGGATCCCAATAGCCCACCAGAATTTCCAATAACCTCACTTGGGCCCTCATTCCTTTGAGAGCCCGAAATTTTTATAGAACACATATTTTTAATGTCGCTTGAGCCACCAGATCCTGATCCACTGTTGTATATACCTCCTCATGCTCTCTCTCCCTGCACTCCAACACCATCCTGCAAAAACCAAATCAATTTTTGAGTTAAAAGCTTATTTTTTTCCATTTTACGCAAGTATATGCGGGTTATCCAAGAACAGTCATGGGTAGTGCCTGATATATGCTCCCTGTTGTTCACATAGGGGCATATATATATTCGTATACACGACATATTAGTAGAAACCCATGTATACCGAAAAACTCAATTTGCGCCCTTAAAAACTAAAAAAATGGAGCCTAATTCAAAATTTTAAACCATTGAATTTGAAGAGAATGGAATGAAGAGTTACCTGGTCCAGACGGTTTGCGATTCCATTGCCTATTGCAACCGGGATCACTGTTTGAATTATAGAGGTATTTTAGTCCAAATTGCACTATTTTGGGTGAAAATGAAAATGACATAGTAAATTTTGATTTTATTACTATTTATAAAACATTTTTACCCATTTGATATAGTTTTATGCTATTATTTTGTCTAATGGACTGATTCAAAAATGGTTTTAAGCTAGTTTTTGTAGTTTTGACTTAATTTTCTTACAGATTTCAATGTCATCGTTGGTCGTTCATCTCCTCAGGCAGGTATATTCATAACCTAGCATATAGGATAGGTATTCACTACATCATGCAATTTTTCATTATCCTTCAATTACCACTTTTTACGCCTTAGGTACAAACCCATTTATTTCGACGCATTAACCTCCATATGTTGTCATAGCATCGTTAATAAATGGTAGAGACTTACCAAACATGGGTACCCTAGTTAGAACCTCTTTATCATTTGGTTCCCATAATGATATTTTTCCTTAGGATCGGGAGTCCATTAGAATTTGATACATGACTTTACAATGAGCCTCATTTCTCATTCATGCACACGCAACCTTATTACCCATGGACTCCCAAAAAATGAGTCTTAGTTAATCTCTTTTCTGACTCGTTATTAAAAATTGAAAAGATCGCCAAGTGGTTTGTCCCTTTCACACTCGTAAATTGGATTTGAAAAGAGATCTATTTGGCACAAGTTTACCCCTTTTTCACACCAAGTAGACTAAAAGATATAAAAAAGGACATTTTTTGGCGTTAAATTGTGATTGCATCTCATGCCCTTACTTGCAGTATTGAGCCTTTATCCAGTTCTTGCTTTGTGTTATAAACCATGGCCCAAGCAGTTTGCATCCTCAACCAAGTAGAGCCTTGTTTATATCCTTCATAATTTGACACCCTATACCCTGGAAGGAACATCACCCCGAGTGTCCATCTCCCGCATGTATTTCCTTGCATTGAGCATAGGTACATTCCATTGCTGGAACTAGTTTTGCTCACTTGTGACACTCGTTCCCTCCTCTGTATCATAGCATTCACTTGTTATGAAAAAAAAAAAAATGACAGACAGGAAGGGAGTATTATATTGTAATTGGTAGCAGTTGTGTCACCTTTGAACAAATCACAAAGTTATTGAGTCCTTGCATCATCATAATTTTGGGTTTAGCATGGCCTTAGGAAGCTGATCTCCTTACAAAATTTTCTCTATCGGCTAGTTAATCTTCTAGTCACTATAGAGAACATTATGGATGCCTCCTACATCTAGTTGTCAGATCATTAAGTATATGTTGTCGGAGTCCACCGTATGTCTCATGCTCTTGTTCAAAGGAAGTTTATCAACCTGTGTAGGCCAATCCTCAAAAATATTGACTTTGCATGTCGGCCATACCCTCAGTTTGTCTCATAATCACATGATACTTTGGTCTTATGATGCACCCTAGCCCTAATTTCATCATTGGTAGGTCACCTTGAACCCAACAATCAACATTTCATCATGAGTCATTGACTGGGTGGTTTCCCTTGTGTTCGATGGCAAGACATCTATTCACACTTTGGGATTTGTGCAGTATCTTGGATGCCATTAGCCTTATTGGTGGTTTCCTTGCCTTTGTCAGCAGTTTTCATCGTTGGTTTCTATTCAGAGGGTCTTTTTCATGTACTTCTTTCATTTGGCACACACAAAAGATACATAGGGTCGTTGGTTCATGAACATGTTCTTCATCCAATCTCCACCAAATCATGAAGCTCTTGTATTGTTCCTCTTGTTGAATGATGAGAGATGCTTTAATGCTCTCCTTTCAGCGGGTCTCTTTCCATCGACTTCAGCTCATGTATTCTGGATACGTTACCTAGATTTTTATGAGTACCTTGAGGCTTGCAATCATTAGTGGCAAGCTCTCTCACCATTGATAGATGGGAATACACCAATGTCTCCTGATCAATGGATATCTCAAGTGTTTGACACCAAATCCTTTATTCACATTTGTAGAGATGTACTCAGTTCCTTCATACCTACTTTCATCATTGGTAGGTTGCCTCGCATTTGTTAATGGTATACCTCAATGACTAGTAATCAAACGATGTCTCATCGTGTTCGACCTCAACTCTTTTATTCACATGATGTAGACTTTCACCATTAGCAGATTGTATTGAAGATTTGAAGACATCACTTTGTGGATGCAAATTTCCTGAGCTATTGCTTCCATTTCATTGGACCAATACCTATTTGACTTCAGCAATAATGGGAGATTAGATTGTACTCCATGGTATACAGATATCTTTATATTGATTTTGAGACTGGTTTCACTGGGCCTTGTTCATGACTATGACATCTATTAGCATATAACCGCATTTATACTTGCTTACTCATGGCCATGAACACTTGTTGGTATATTTTCCACATGGATCTACATTGTATTCTTGGCAGCCATGTATGCAAAGTCAGTACATAATGTAATGAGCAATTGAGTTCGTCTAGATGGTTCTCTACCACTCCACTTCTCGGTTATTTATAATGTATTTCAACCATCGCAGATACTCTTTTGATCTCACACATTAGGGGGCATCTGTTATAGCAAGATTTGCCTCATCATTTCTATCTTGCACAGAGGGCATTTTTCCATTTCCCTATGCAGAGTTATAAACCCCTTTTCGATAAATCCAAAGCCAAAAATATATATTTTTCCACATATACGCTCCTTAACTGCTTTACAAGATGTGTATATGCTTGTTGCTCCACTACAGCTCACGTATATTGGGATTTTTGCTAGAAAATACAAAATGAGGTCGGGTTTCCATGTCATGAAAGAAGATCTCTGATCTTTGGCCTTCCATATACTAGAAACGTTCTGTCTCGGCCCTTCAGTTTCATTCTGGAGGCTATAACTGCACAATTGCGAGCTATGGAGAAAGGGGAGAAAGCATTCAACTTTGAGAGAAAAGTTACCATGGAGAAATTACTTCATATTGAATCTGCATCCCTTTTCCCCTCAAGTCTGAACACAATGTTCATCCCCAATCTCTTTCCTTATTGTCGAGAGGAGCTCATTACCTCTTTGTTATGAGCTTGCCTTTGGTGGAGGATTGAAGTGGTGGAGACCCAGTTGGAAGGAACTTGGTTTCTTGGTTTTGAACCGTGCCGACACAAAAGTATGTAATGTTGATACTTATGTTGATCAATTATTAATAGAAATACTCTTTTCTCGCCTTATCGGTATCTTGTAAATATATGATTATTATCCATGGGCATGTTTGTAATGTTTATTAATGGATTGTGTTATCTGATGTGATAACTCATTTTATATATTGTCACTATATACATGCATCACTTCTTTGTTGAGAACTTCTTGCAGGTGTAAATCTTTGGGTCAAAATGCTCAATGGTGGAATGACATCAAACAATTGGATTGAGGTAGGCTTCTTCCTCATATTGCACATTAGTTCATATAGCACATGTTGGAATTGAGTTGATTTCTGCAGTCATACCTGTCTGTTGTGGTTTACCCTTGGCCATAAAGATTTTTTCCCTTGTAACACCCCCCATGGGGATACATCCACAAGATAGTTTTCTTTATTATCGTCCTCAAGATATTACAAGAACAAAGCCTATGAAACCATTCTTTGCATAGGACAGAAGATTTGCGCAACTCGTTAGATCCTTCTTCCTTTTGTTACAGTACCAATCACATAGTAACTTGCACTTATCCTTGCAAGCTTTACATAGTTCACACAGAGCACTTATTCAACATCACATAGATGCACCACCAATTGCACTAAGAAATCACATCTATTCTTTCTTACATTGCCTATCTTTCTAGTTATATATTACAAAAGTGGGCCTAAGCGTGGGCAAATCCACGGGCCGACATCCCTTTCCCATTACATTAACCCAAAACCCTAAAAGAGGGCCAAAAGTAGGTCGAGATCCTGTGATCTCTGCTTGCCTGGTGCTCCATCTTTGACAGGGTGTCGAAGTCCAAAAACGATCAATTATGGCCAACTGTTCCTCAAAACTTGGTCAAGGGCCAACACCCAGACTCTGTTCAATTTTAACAAAAGAACCAGTCACCCTTTAGGATTCCTTCCTTAGTTTCCTATAACTTTGGGAGCGAAAATTATCTGTATTGATGTTATGGTAGTCCAGGACCCCTTGGATTTCGATTTACTCCTTGGGTAAGATTATGTCTATGCCATGAAAGCTATTGTGTCCACTCTCTTTCGTGTGATATATTTCCCTCACGGAAGAATGGTGACTATTGATCAACTTTAATTTATTATCCCTGACATGACCATCAACCCAATGACCTCTCTAAACAGGTTTTATATGCAGTCGGTATCACCTCTACCACATGTCAATTATGTGGCATTGTCTCCCATGACTTCAACATCCAATGACTTAGATTCGGTAGTTGACATGGTGATATCTTCAGTAGGGATATTGGAGCCTGATCTCCTTACCCCTGACACAACCCTTGACATGTGTTCCTTCCAGAGCATTTTTCTTCCATCCACTGAAGATCTCTTGGAATCCATGACCAAGTTTTTTCCCTTGACATGGTGTCCTTCCAGAGCATTATCCTCTTGGAAGCCATGATAAAGAAGAGTTAATGAGCATAGCTTCTCTTCTCTGTGGCAAGCTCGTTAAAAAATGAAACAGAAGTTATGAGGATAGTTTTTCCTCTCTATAACAAGCTCATTAAAAAATGAAACAAAAATCTTGGGATTGAACCCGAATCCTTGAGCATAGTTCTTTTCCTGTGTCAAGCTCGTTGAAAAATGAAACAGTCACATATCCTGTCAGTTCAAGTCTTTCGCCAAATCTCATATATGTTGATTCGAGTCTTTCATTAGGTCTCGTGTTTGAACCTTCATTTCATCCACCCTTATCCTTTTTCTCCATATAGTACAGAAATTGGTGACAACCTCAAAGTCGGTGAATGAGTTGAAGCTTGGGGGGCATGTCTCTAGCCTTTGATGATCATTCTAGAGTTAAGCCACTAGATTTCAAGATGGGGGTAGAGTACTGAGCTTAGTCTTTGTTCTTTCTTGCGCTCAGAAAAACATAAGAATGCACTGAGTAAACTTTTATCACTTTTTTGGACTTGTAAAGGTTATATGAAAAAGGAACCCCCTAGAGTCTCCATTAAGCTCTTTTCAGACTCTCTAAACATGAAAATATTGTCGAGTGATCTTGCTTCCTTTCACACTCATTAAAATATTTGAAATAGTATCTTGCGAGTGGTAGTTTATCTCTTTTTCGGCCTCGTGAGACTAAAATTACGAAAAAGGAACACACTAGATTCATCTTTAAGTTCTTTTTAGACTCTATAAACATGAAAAATCACCGAGTTTACCTTCTCTATACTCATTAAAAAAATCATACATCGAAGGGCCCATACGGGACCGAACCCTTACTTCTTCTAGTTCGTTAAACAAAGGAAGAGGGACTTACAAAAGGTGAGTTATATCGAGCATGTGTTACCCTCCTTGATCTCGTTAAAATAAAAATAGGTACTCGTCTATCTGGATGGGGGGGGAATTGAAGGAAGCAAGCCAAGCAGTTTTTGAAAACATTACAAGTCACTCTTATGGTCGCCCTTGAACACGACACTTTGTCTTTGCATGCATTTTAATCCGCATAGCCTCTTCACTGAACCAATCCTCTGATTTTTCCTAATCCTTTGGGTCACCCTATGAAATTCACAGTATCCATTGCATCATCATGTTTTGGTCCATATCATGTTTCTGCTATTGTGCCTCATCGTTCAAGGGAAGTTTCTTCCTCGAGAGTCAACCATCACAAATTTCTTGTTTCAATACTTGTGTTAGTACATGATCATTTGATCCACCAATTTAGATCTTTGTGTCTGTTTCATGTTGTTGGTGGGGGATACATCAAGGCCCTCCTTCGACGAGTCTGTTACTATCAACTTTAGCACATTATCTGGGAACTAGACATAGAAACCAGTTAGTACCTTCAGACTTGCATGCCTCAATGGTAGGCCTCCTTGCTTCTGACAGTGGGTTTACATCATTGACCTCTGATCATATGATTTCATGGATGTTTAGATTAAGCTCATCTTTTCGCATTCATTGGAATTTACTAGGGTACCATGGGAATCATTGACATCAATGGTGATTTCCCTCGCACTTGTTAACGGTTTACCTCATTGACCAGTAATCAAGTGGTTTCTTCCATGTTTGACATCATGACATCTATTCACATGGTTAGACTTGTACTACATTGGGATTGGTAAGAAGACCATGGGTTGAGTATTCACTCTAATATGTACTTTACCCAGGTTGCGATGAAGTTTCTCTTGAATATTGACACATATACTATCACATAGATCCACTTTGTATTGGTCCATGGCTATGTCTTGTCGTTTTGTAGATCCACAGTGTATTTTTCGTGGCTACGATTAGTTCATGTCATGGAAGTATAGATCCACATTGTATCTTTGGTGGATATACTCTTTGTTAATATAATTATGGATCCGCAGTGTATTTATGGCGGCCATACCTTGAAAGTATTTATCACTCAAGCATAGGTATGCCTGCCTTGGGTTTGGCACATGTCATAATATTTGTTTGATGGTTGTGTGCAGCTTCTTCCAGGTTCTTTGAGTCCATACCCTTGCTCGAAAAAGTCTACAAAGTAATTAAGTCATTAGTTTCCATCTTCTGACTTCGCACTTTGGGGGGAAATCTGTTACACATCAAAATTACTCACTTCAATGATGATCCATTGTCATCGTTACTAGTTTCACAAGTGTCGCATTTTTTGTCACAAGTGTCACAAACATCATATTGCCATATTGCCTATGTCATGTCTCTAACGACATCATAAGGACACTTAAGACACCTTCAAAGACTTGTTTAAGAAGGAGAAATCATCTGATGAGGAGTAGAGATATTTTTCCATTGAGAAAACCACTTAAAAATTAAGTTTGAAGAGAAGCGCTCCCCTACCCATAGTCAAAGAGTGCTAGCGCTCCCTATCCTTCTTTGGGGGAGCATTGTGGCACTATGTGACCTCTTCTAGGAGAGCGCTATGATTTTCTAAGAGAATTTTGTGTAGCACTCCCCTAACCACTGTCAGGGAGTGCCAACACTCCCTACCCTTCTTGGGGGAGCGTTGCAACTCTCTTTGCAGGCTTTTGGGGGAGCGTTGGCATGTTTGAGCAAATTTTGGGTTGTTGAGGAAAATCAAGGAAAAATCCCCTTCATCTTGGAAATCAGTTGAATTCAAATCTGAGGTCAAGGTTGGATCTTATGGAGGATCCACAACTGAAGGAAAAATATCCTCAACGTATCCCAAGAATATCTAAGGTGGTTGGGTCTCTCCAAGATTATATAAGGAGGCCTTCTCATGGTGAAAAGGACATGGAAGTTCAGAGGCATCAAACTTATGATCTCATAAGGGAGATAACCAATAAAGAATATCCATCATTTTGTGTGGATTATTTGAGAAAAGGGTTGGACAAGGAGAGATTGGTGAAGCTGTTGCATCTACATCATGGTTATAAGAATTTTTCTTTGTTTTCATTAATATACATATGTGCTTGGCCTGTTTCTTTCAAGGTTGTGTTTATTATACATGAACTTGTCTCTATTAGATAGATATGGTTTCAAGCTAATCTTAGTAGAATAGGAATCTTGTTTTGTCTTTGTTTTGATTGTAGGACTTATCGAGGAGCTTGGGAATCAAATCTCAACTCAGACTGTGCGAGGATGAACATCATTAAAAAGGTACTCCTTTCTTCCTCTTCTCTATAAATTAGTTTATCTATATTTAAAAGGATTCCAGTGACCAACATTAGAACCCTTTCTTTCTTGGTCTTAGGAGTCTAGAGCCCAAGAGGGAATCCACTTTTCCATAGGGGGATTCTCCTATAACAACCATGAAAAACAATTTGGTATATTTTCACATGGATCTGCAGTGTAATTCAAATTGGCATCCATGTGTGCAAAGTTAGTACAGATTGTAATATTCTCATGAGAAACTATTTCTTCCAACTAATTCTCCATTACTCCACTTCTGGGTATTATAATGTATTTCGTCCATCGTATATGCTCCTCTGACCTCACACATTAGGTGGCATTTTTTATATACCTCACCCTATGCAAATTTTCTCAGAAGGCCTTTTTCCATTTCCCTATGCAGACTTGAACTCCCTTTTCACAAATGCCAAAGATAAAAATAATATTTTTCCACATATATGTGCCCTAACTATTATACAACATGTGTATACATAGGTTGCACCATTACAACCCACGTTTTGGGCCTAAAATTAAAAAATGCGGCCGGGTTTCCATGCCACATCACGTCACGGGATCCATGATCATTGACCTTCCATATACTGGAAACGTTCGGAATCATCCCTTCAATTCCATTTGAAGATATAAACAGACCATATCTGAGCTATGGAAAATGAGGAGAATAATTGAACTTTGAGAGAAAAGTTACACTGGAGAAATTGTTCACTTCATATTGAGTTTGCATCTCTTTTTCCTTTTAAGTATGAACACATTGTTCAGCCCGCAAGCTCTTACCTACTTGATTGAGAAACACATTGTCTCTCTTATATGACCTTTCCTTTGGTGGAGGATTTAAGTGGTGGAGGCCCAGTTGGAAGGGACTTAGTTTCTCAGTTTTGAACCGTGTCAACATGAAATTTTGTAATTCATTCACTTCTGCTGAATACATTTTAATAGAAATACTATTTTCTGGTCCAATTAATGTCTTGCAAATATTTGAATTCTTATTCCATAAGAATATTTGTTATGAATATTGATGGACTATGTTATTGAATGTGCTAACTTTCTATATTATCACCATATCCTTGTGTTTCTTGGTTGTTGAGGACAAGTTGTAGGTGTATTGCTTTGAGTTGAGTGCTCAACGATGGAATTCATCGAACGTATGGATGAGGTAGGATCCTTCTCTTGTCTTGTTAGAATATTTTTTTATATAGCATACATGGGATTAGAGTTGATTTATGCAGTCATTTCTGTCTGTTTTGGTTTACCCCATGCCATATAGAGATTTTCCTTGTAAAAGAAACATCCGATGATCATGCCTGCATATGGTGGCCTAACGAACCCCAATTTTTCCCTTCATCAATACCCTAGGATGGATAATTGACTACACAGATGCGATGAAATTTATATTCAATAATGAAAATGGTGAATTTGTTGAAGTTTTTCTTCCAATAGAGGTCCAAAAATACTGCAAGCTCAGAGACTTAGAGGAAAGAATAAATATAGAGTTTGTGGTCAAATTTTATGAGTTACATCACACTATTATATTAATGGCCTCATGGTGAACAATGACTGGTATGACATGATAAACCTCAGAGAGCCATATATTTATCTAATGGCTTTGATCTGCCAATTATATGGGAAAAAATATTGCTCCAAGTTTTTGGAAGCATGGATGCCCCTGGCATATACTGTGGAAATATTTGGGAGCAACTTCAACTGGGGAGCCATAATTTCCAAATAGTTAATCAGTAACATCTTGCAGGCCCAGAAACCAAAGGATGGAGAAACGCCAGCTTTTCACATGGTGTCATGCCTATTGGATGTGATCTACACAAGGAACATTTTTGCAGTAATAAAGTTGAGCTGGCATGTTCTTGAGTTACCCATGCATGTTTATTTCATCATTCTATGGGAGAAAAGGTACAAAATATTTTATGTCGTGGTATGCGATGAGTTCATAGCCTAAGTACATTTCATTATATTCAGAAAAGAATGCCCAAGGATTACAACGATAGCCAAAAATATGGTTTCAAAAGTAGGCTAATGCTATTTTGAAGAAACTAACACTTATATCTTAGTGTTCAGGGCTAATGGTGTGCCACAGTTACTCCCCATTCATGTCCTGGACTAGCTCAATGTGGGAGAAATTTGTTACGAAACCATTCTGCAAGGCTATAATGCCACTTTGGTGAAGGACAAGAAGAGATTTTTCAGACCCTATGGCTTTCATATAGGGTTTTACATGGTAAAAGACACTGCACATGCAAAAAAAGAGGGCTTGAGATAGCTTGAGTATTGATTTCCCATAGACCGATTTCACAAGCATGATCCAAAATTCTTGGTACTTCAACACACGTTGCATGTGTCATCATGTTCGTCATATTCTCATGATAGCTTCGAAGATGAGATTTTCAGAGAGTGTGCTTAGAACTGGGAGGAAGTTCTCTATAGGAGGGCCAACATGAATATGACCAGGTTCAAAGTGATGAATATGGATGAGTAGGTTAAAACGATATAATAGACAACTCAAGAAGCCCTCAAGGTAAGATAAGAAAAAAAAGCAGTAGAAGCAACAGAGGCACAAAGGAGGGCAATTTTGTTGCTGGAAGAATCCCAGAGAGTTATACAAAGGTTATAATAATATCCCCCAATTAATCCTTTGATATAACCCTTGATGATTACCCCAGACGACACAAGAAATCATGGAGAAGAGATAAATGGCTCAGAGACAATTCCACCAGAGGAGACCACCGACCAACAAAACCCCAACTCCATGTCACCACAGGTCAGATCACCGGTGATTAATATATCTTAGTGGAGGATAGAAAGATAATCACGTGGGACAAGTGTTCCTACTTCCCTCATATAATTAATTACCATATATGACAATGAGGAAAGTTCGGAGGTTTCGTGCATAACCCCGGTACTAATCAAAGAAGAGGAAGAACCAGGGGAAACGTTTTCTCCAACTTCTTATGTTTTTATCTCGAAACCCTAGGAAGGAGACCATGAGGCTAGGGGAAATCTGGACATTGATTTCCTCAATCAATTGGGAACACAACCTCAGAATGATAGATTCAAAGATGTCTTGGGTACTAGTGAACAAGAAGGAGAAGTGGAGCAACCAGAAATCGACACCTCGACGACTAAATTACTGGCTAATATTGATTCTTCACGTATCTCCCCAGCTAGGAAAAATACTCCACCAACCGACGAGAACCAAAAAGAGGCCAACTAACCAAAGCATAAAGAAACCTCCCCTATTAAGGAATCACAAGAACTGGTCATAAAACATCTCTATATGGCAGAAAGCCTAGGAAACACTTTGACATGGGGAGATCAACATATTCATGAACCAGTAGATGACATCGCCAACATATAGCTGATCTCTTATGATAGAAAAAGGAAATTTGCGATGAGAAGAACAACCATGAAAAGGAGGCTTACGCTCGAGAGAACACTTCTCATCAACACATAAGAGATGTTGCTCAACACAGAAAATGCTAAGATGATTGAGATAATCGGAGCAGGTATGGCCATAATCGATTCCACACTAGACATAGGAAAAAGGGATGAAAAGGTATTATCCACCATGAAGAAAGAGTTGAACCATCTGTGCCATCAAGTAAAGTATTACCAGAATTAAACACAATCAGTATTACTCCTGAAGAGTGAGTTCTGAGAAACATACATGTAGTTCACAAAAAAAATACATCTCTTCACTGCTTGCATAGCCTATTTTCAAAATGATACCCTCATGGGGATGAAAACATGTAAAGACGTGTCAAGATGGTATGCAAAGGCACATCAAGCCTTGGAGTGGATCGACTACATCAGGGAAGTACAAAAAGGTCATGACATAGAAGAGCATGGAATCTGAGTGTTGATGGATAGTAGCATCTCTCGAATCAGGAAGGCAGATGAATACTAGGTAAGTATGGTCTAGGAACCTTAGTGGAAGATATAGGAAATATGGGGAGAGTTTGATAAAAGTTGGGAGAAAATCAATCAGGAGATGAAAAACATTGACCTACCAGAGTTTGGTCCACTAGAGAATTTTGTCAATTTTCATGACATAATCAAACGACATACCCTAAAAAGAGCACATTAATTCAAAGCACATTCATATTTAAAAAACTGGGTTTACTGGGTTTTAGGATAACCTTTATACTCTAGCACGTAAACAAAGAATATCTAAACAACTTCAAACTATAATTAATACCATTTTTTATTAGTGGACCTTCAAAATTGTATGAGATAACAGTTACAGAAAAGAAACATACATGCGACAAGAATCTAGTGCAAGAAAAGTAATTTCCAATGCTCTGTTATCGATCACAGGTTAAAACAATCGATTTCTAGTCATCAATTAGAATAAAAGAACTATTACAAAATTATAAGATAGCTTTAAATATAGGTACAATAACTCTTACTCAACAAATAAAAAAATGTTGAATCCAAAGACATAGATAATCCTCCTTGTTCTAAACACATTCACGTCTGAAATGATATAATCATCTTTGGTTCTAAACAAAAATTCTTAATTAAAATGAAGGAACAATCTTAATTCATTAATTCATCAAGAGTGAGGAACCCGAAAAATGAAGGAGTGAAAAGAATGATGAACCATGAGTGACTGAGCAAGTGAACCCCCAAACAAACCAAATATGGGTTTATATAATTACTTGGAAATCAAGAACCACATGGCCTCCCCAAAAAAGTTCATGTAACTCATTTTCTCCATAAAATCAATTATGGGTAAATAAAATATAAAATAAATACTTAACCCCTCAAGCCCCCCTCTCTCATGGAATCATAGCCCCCTATCTCTTTTGTCTTTGTTTGTCTTGCAACCAACGATGTATTTTATTAAAATATATAGATGTATTGTTGGCATGTTTTACAAGGAGCGTATGCTTGTCATTGATGGCAAGTACAACAACGATGATGGCTTGAGTACAGGTACAATGTGCCAGGCGGGCACTAGAAGTATTTTGGGGAGACACAACAGATTAAGCTCGTGAAGACCATAAGAGATAGTGCAGAGGTGCACGTAGAGTGCAAGAGTGTGCTTGTTCATTTGATGGCAAACAAGAAGGCAAGGAAGATCAAAAACGATGATGGCATGGAAAGATTAGAAGCGTAAACTCCATTTCAGAGTTTCGGATACCAGGAGTTGGAGGAGTCAAGAGTCTGAGACTCTTCATCACAGGAGTCCCGAAGTTGCGAAATGCCAAATGCCAAAATCCTGAAACAGACACATCAACAAAGACTCCATTTCAGATTTTTGCAGACCATTAAATCAAAGGTTTCGGATACCGGGAGTTGGAGGAATCAAGAGTCGAGACTCTTCATCACAGGAGTCCCAAAGTTGCGAAATGCGCAAATGCCGAAATCTTGAAACAGGCACATCAACAAAGACTCCATTTCGGAGTTTCACAGACCGGGAGTTGGAAGTGTCAAAACAGTTCACCACAGGAATGCCCAAATGCCGGAATGCCAAAATGCAAAAAACACCTTTTGGTGCAAGTTTCAGATACCGGGAGTTGGAAGTGTCGAAATGCTTCACTACAGGAATGTCGAAATGCTAGAATGTTCAAATGCGAAAAACACCTTTTGGTGCAGGTTTCAGATACCGGGAGTTGGAGTGTCGAAACACTTCACAAGAGGAATACCAAAATGTTGGAATGCCAAAATGCGAAAAACACCTTTTGGTGCAGGTTTCAGATACCGGGAGTTGGAGTGTCAAGATACTTCTCCATAGGAATGCCGAAATGTAGGAATGTCGAAATGCGAAATCGCCAAAGCACTTTATGGATAAATGCTTGGTCACAACTGTGGGCATGTGAAGGAAGGAGCTTGCAAGTTGCAACGCTATATTTCGTGATTGGGAGTTGGAAGAGTCAGAGTGACTCACAACAAATTCTCGAAACACGAAATTGCAAAATGCAATTTTGAATAAGGTTGTGGTCACAGCCAGTTGTCACATCTGCAGAAGATGGAG